>PVKM010014900.1:0-28473 GCA_004027735.1 Carollia perspicillata | reverse complement strand
GTTTCCCTGGGTTAATTCTTATACTTCCATGGCTTTGATGCTAGACATTATGCACTAAGCAAGATCACTACTCTGACCTCCCTATGCACACATTCAGCTTTCTTCCCAACAATATCTCCACTGAGATGCCCTAGAGAGCAATCAAACTGAGCACATCCCAATTATCTTACTTTAATGTTGCTCACTGCAGGAAATGATAACCTTTTCTTGAATTTTTTCAATCCAGAATCTTTCCTACCTTCCCTATCAATTTTTTATCTCTTCTTACACACACCTTAATAATTTACAAGTTCTACTTATCTATATTGCAGCCAGAGTGATCTCTTTAAAATAATCCTGAACTCTTTTTTTATGGTGATAGATGTTAACTAGACTTACTGTGGTGATCGTTTTGCAAAATATACAAATATTGAAACATTATGTCATATATCTGAAACTTGTATGTCCATTATGCCCAAATAAAATAAAAATAAGTATAGACAAAAATCTTCACCACCGTATTATACAGCACCTCAAAAAGTCAACAACACTTCCTTTATATCATAAATTACCTATCACATTCAAACATAATCAACAAAAGAAAAAAAGCAAACAAAATATAACCAGAGACATTTAAATTGAGAACAATTTAACAGTAACCAGAGGGGTGGGAGAAGAGGACAATGAGGAGAAGGTTTTCAGGAACTACTATGAAGGACACATGGACAAAATCAAGGGGTAAGGTGGAAGCAGGGGAGGGAGGTGAGTTTGACTGGGGTGGAGGGGAGCGGTGGGGAGAAAATGCAGACAACTGTAATTGAACAACAATAAAATAATTTAAAAAATAAATAATAATCCTGAGCCCTTAATTATTCTAGAGAAAAAACTTTCCAATGATTTACACTGCTGTCAAAAAAATTCACATCTTTAACATTGCCTCCTAAACCATAAACGAGATGGTCCTGCTTCTCTTTCTGTTAATTTTTGCCCCATCCTCAATTCCTTTTATGCACCACACTTTTGTTTTTTGCATGCTCTTTCATGTGGCCTTCTTATATATTCCATTCTGAATAGAACATCTTTTCTCCTTATTTTTATCTAACTGTAATTTATTTTTCTCTTGTTCTATTATTATATGTTATTTTCTCCAAATCCTTGACTGTATTATACTACCTCTACTTTTCTTTCATGGCATACTTGTAATTACTTGTAAGCATTTGGTCATTTGTATATGTATACATATCCTCCATATTTAAGGGCCATGTGAATGAAAACCTTATTTTTCTTTTTCATTAATATATCTTTTGTCCTTAGAATTGCACTTGCTATAATGTTTGCTTTCAAAACATGATTATTGACTTCATCAAGGAATACCCTGCTTCATTCACATTAAAATCATTATGGAATAGTCCTGGCAGGGGTAGCTCATTTGTTTGGACTGTCATCTGGTAATTGACAGTTTGTGAGTTTGATTTCCATTCCAGGTCAAGCACATAGCTAGGTTGAGTGTTCCAACCTCAGCCTAGGCATGTATGGGAGGCAACCAATTGATGCTTCTCCTCACACTTCTCTCCCCCTTTCCTTTATCTCTTCTTCTCTCTCTAAGATTAATGGAAAAATATAAATAAAATCATTAGGTAATAAATTAAAATGGACACATGGAGAACAAAAGTCACGATTGTACCTTCAATGAATATGTCTGTTTATCATTTCCATTGGAGGAGAACATATGGTGAACAAGGAGACAGAGTTTTCTTGCTCTTCTAAAGCTTCTCCTCTCACATGCAGAGGGGTCTGGTAAGCAAAGATGAGAAAGGGTACTGCGACCCAGGGTGATGGTTGGAAGAGACGAAGCCTGGAAATGGTGGCTTGGGACAAGGCTACCAAGTTTAATTGCCAGGGGTAAAAAAGATCCTTGAGACTTCCTTTTTTCCCCTGCTACTTTAAAATTTGTTTTATTCCATTACTATTACCAGTTACTCCCCTTACAGACACCTTCACCCTGTAATCACCACACTGTTGCCCAAGTCTATGAGTCCTTTTTCATTTTTGCCTCCCCGCTTAACTCCCCATCGCTGTCAGCCTGCTCACTTTGAGTATGTCTTTACTTTGCTTAATAGTTTAGTTTATTCATTAGATTCCACAAATGAGTGAAATCGTATGGAATCTGTCTGTCTCTGACTGGCTTATTCACTTAGCATAATGTTCTCCAGGACTTCCTTTATTATTCAGCATATTTGTAAGGAAGTTAGTCATGATTTGGACCAAAGTGATAGACAGTAATTAAGAACTGGATTCGCAAGACTGTCCTAGATAATAACCCTGCTGTGTAAGAAAGCTATTGGGTAACAATAATGATGCATATCCCTAATATCATGTGATAACTGGGTGCCAATGTGCTATTTTAACCTTCTTGCATGCATGACCTCAATTGTTCTTCATAGAAATTGTACTGTGTGCATAGTATTTTAATACTCACTTTCTAAATGAGAAACCTAAAGTTTAGGGAATCCATTTATTTGCCCAGGAACTCACAGTTTAAAGATAGTCGTACCTATTCCAGTTAAAAAATTCTGTGTGTAGAATCTAGGCACTGAGTAACTGCATTTCTTTACAAAATCAAAAGAAACAGTTTGGCCTTCCTATTGAGAGTGTATGTGAACTAGTAAGATGAATACGAGTGAAAATATTTTTCTTTAAGTTATGTCATTTCAAGTAACATTATTCTCCATTTATTGTCTAATCTCCACATAGGAAAATCCTCAGGCATTTGGTATTAATGTTGCAAATATTATTTAGAAAATCAACTGTGTCCATTTAGCTTTACAGAAAAATTGCACTAAATTATTCTCATATGCTGTAATGTGTGGTTTTGACACCATCATAATTCCTTGCTAAACCTCAAGCAAAGATGTATATGTTTCATATGGTTCTAATTTATTTTTAGGTTTGCATTGGGGGAATCAGGCTTCATTGTTAGTAGAAACTGAAGTGCAGGGATGATCCTAATGGGGAAAAATAATAAGTTTGTTCATAAAATTGGAAAAGGCTAAGTGAATTTTATATTAAATTTTCAAAATTCCTTCTCATGTAGATAAAGAAGAAATAATTTTAGCCTAGTGGGTAAATCTATACACATCAAAGTGTTAAAAAATAAAGCCCCATTAATGTACTTGATTTCATGACGTGATATCATATCATGATATGATGTGATTTAATGTGCCAGGAGCAACCTAGTGGCTCCCAAAATCTCTACACTAGACTGTGCATGTTATTCAAAATTCCAACAGAGAATCATTCTTTTAAATGTATGTGATATTCCTGGTTAAAATGCAAATACTCTACCTGAAGAAATAAATTTATGACCAAACTAGTTATTAATATATAAATATTAATTTATTCTCAGATACTGTCTAATAATGTAGACATAAGAATAGAAAATTGACAGAGAATGAGAATTGATGAGAGAATGGGGCCCTAATGTTTTAGATGGACATGATGGGGAGTCTACATAAGTTGGAGACAAGCACTGGGCCAAAGAATTCCTAGAGAAAAGGGGAGAGCAACAGAGACAGTGCAAAGACCTCTAAAAGGGGGTTTGGCAAGATACTAAATACATTTGTTTGTCTTTTGAATTTTTCTAGGACTGGCCATGACTTTCTGCATTCTGACATTTTAGTACCTTTGAAGAACTTCGGAAAAAATCCTGAACCCTTGGTTTTGTTTCTATCCATAACCAAAATGGAATGGTGCCTTAGACTCCCATCAGACATGGACCAAGATGTCAGAGCAGGGCAAGAATGCAGGGTTCCTTTACCCAGAGCACCTGCATTTGTCCAGCATGGACACCAGAAGTCATCTCTTCTTCTCTGAAGGTTCGCATTTGGTTTATATGATGTATGTCCTGGAAATCTATATTTTGACAAGTATCTCATGCGATTCTCATATTTCAGCAAGTTTAAGAAACCATAGTCATTTAACAGATCAGAAAACTGAGCCCTTGAAAAGAGAAGGGACTTGTTCAAATAACCCAATGATGAGAATCCTGATTATTTAAAAACCAAAACATCTCAGTTCAAATGGCTGTGTTCTTCCATTCACTACACTGAGCCCTCCCCAGCTGTTCTTTGATTTATCTAGTTGTAAAACTGGCTTGGTGCCTTTTCCTTCTTTCCTTCTCTATGATTTTCATATATGTTACAATCCCAGGTAAATCAGATAATAATGGAGGGGAGTAAAGATTAGATTGCTCTGGTGTTAACTTTTTAATTAAATTAATTGTCTGTGCCTTTATTAAAGGGAGCGCTTGTACAGAAAACAGAAGAGAACTAGTATGATATACTAAATGCCCTCATTTATGAGGAATGTGGATGACTGAAAGGGCCAGGTAGACAGAATTCTGCTTTGTGAATGGAGAAGTCATTCAGAGGTTAGAACTCTGTAGGGTACTGTTGTTGTTAGAAACAATAATTCAAGTCTACAGATGCCTCTGCAGTGGTTCTGCTCAGCCAAAGCAGGGGGTTGGGGTAGGAGGCCATCCCCAGGGAGTAACTACTATCGGATTGGAACAGGCCCAGGAAAATAGGATGCCTTGTTATTAGTGGCAAATAAACTAGATGATGCTGTCAGGTAATCTCTATCCATCCAGTCCTGTTTTCCATGCCACATCATTTTCTTTATGTGTTGTTTTTGGAATTATGCTCGGGCTGGATCTAAAGTCAGCTTCCATGATTCAAAAAAAGGCGAGTAGCCAAAGTGCTTTCTGTTGAGAACTAATTTGGGGTGAGGTGAGGTGATGTGGTCAGTCCTGGGGCTAGAGCAAAGGAAAACGTCTAGAAAACCTATTTTCACTGCCTTGGTGCCTAAATTGGCTACTCAAAGGGGAAGCTGCTCAGAGTGGTCAATAAGTAAAGCCCTAATGTAACACCCCCCAAAACAAATCTGGCTTGCTATTATGCACCTTATTATAGAAAGGGCATGTTCCTTACCACCGCACAGTCTGGTTCCCTTTACCTACTACCCACAACCTCCTGTCTATTAAAGACTTTATGGGGCAGTGAAAAAAAAAAAAAAGAACAGCTTCTAGATGATAGTCTTAGGTTTGAATACTACATCAACCTCTCCCAGATATATGATGTATTACTTATAGTACCTGAGCTTTAGTGTTCTCACCCACCAATTGAAGATACTATTTTTCTGCTTCATTTTTTTAAATAAGAATTCATTTAAATTAATATGTCATTGTCTAGAAGGTACAATTGCATGCTCCTTGAGAACATACTACTGTCCTCAAGACCCTTCCTTATTCACTGTAACAACCCTGGGATTCACTATACAATGTGATTCAGAAAAGACACTTAAGCCCTGGCTGGTATAGCTCAGTGGATTGAGCATGGGCCTGTGAAGCAAAGGGTCGTGAGTTCGATTCCCAGTCAGGGCACATGCCTGAGTTGTGGGCTGGGTCCCCAGTAGGGGACACATGAGGGGCAACCACACATTGATGTTTCTCTCCCACTCTTTCTCCTTCTCTTCCCCTGCTCTAAAAATAAATAAGTAAAATATTACAAAAAGAAAAGACACTTAATATACTGTATGTTTGAGTGAGTGAATGAATGAAGGATTTAAAATGAAACTCAAAATGCCATTTTAAATGAAAATGAATAAATATAAATTCTTTGCCTCCACTTACTAGTGATCTATTCCCGCCTTCTTCATATCACCTTTCTAACATCTTCCCACACTGATTACCTGGTCCTCAAAATTGTATAAGCAGTTAATGTCTCTCACATTTATTCTACTTTGAATATATTTTTATTTATGTTTCACTTATATTTCTTAAGCACTGCCTATGTACCAAACCTTGTGTGATTTGCTGAAGAAAATGTGCCTACACATATTTACACTAACATACTAATAGTTTAGCTAGGAAGTCTTGTTTTTGATAGAAGTAGGATAAAATGCTAGGAAAGCACTAGAATAGAAAGACCCAGCTCAACCCAGGCACTCAGTATGGTTTCTAAAACTGAATCCAATGTTGTTCTAATATATGACATATAGGATTTTCAAATACAATTCTATGTGAAGATGTGACTACGTGCACATGTGTGTGTGCACACATTATGTGAAATTTGAGAGGTATATTTCTTTAAAAACCTTGGATAGGCTTAGTACAGTTTGGTAGAGAGAGAGATTATGGGGCCCTAACTGATAATTTCTTCAGCTGTCTTGTTTGCCTCTTTTTAAGGCATTCTTAAACTCATCAAAAGATTGACTCAGAAGCAAGAATATTCTGTTAGTCAATCCTACTTTTCCCAGTGTCAGTGAAGACCAAATCCTGTAGAATTTAGGAAACATGTTTTGCTATCAGACTATAGACTTAATTAGTATAACTGATGATGGAAAAGAATGTGACTGCTTTATTGATGGCTATCCTCCTAGAATTATGATTGTAGTAGACAAGCTGGATGAGATATGAATTGTAGACTTTTAAGGCCAAGCAAGTTCACTCAGGATTTGGGCAGATGGAAGAAAATGCACAGAGCTGTGGAAATGCCTAACATGCTTTTATTCATGCTTTTATTTTTTCTTTCATGGGGTGATCCACACACTCCATAAGCAGTATGTCACACCAGCAGGGAGTCTCAACTCCATTATATAGTACATGTACACAAAGCTGGCAGGGTGCCAAGATATTGTATAACAAAGCATGATTCTGTACATGTGGGCCCATTCAAGGTTATGGGAATACTGCTTAGCAGGCCCATTCTCAAGGCTATAGGAATGCTGCTTATCTTAGTTGCCTAGAAATCAGTGTGATGGATTCTGACTGACTCCATTTAACCTACAATCTACCCCTTGTGGGTTCCTCATGGTATTATCTACACAAGGGTGTCTTCCACAAAAGTCCCTTGGCAAAAAGGGCAGAGTCTTGCACCCAGGTGCTGTAGAAGCAGTACAAGCTGTAGTAGCAAGCAGCAAATAAGGCCACCCCTAGATATAGCAGCCAGTCCAATTTCCAGACCAATTTAAGACCGGTGGTCTTAAGACCACCGGTGTGAGCAAAATGCCCAGAGGACCCCTGTGGGAACCACAGCCCACACCGTTCTGTGCCTCCCAGCAATGCTTATAAGTATGCTTCTGACACAGACCTACTGAAGTCCAGCCCAGAGCCACCTCAAATGGAGGAGCTGACCAACAGCCAAGGCTGGTCATACGGCTGCTTGGTGCCACTGTAGATGTCAGTCCAGGCTGCATTCCACAAGGGATTTGCATTGTTCCACTGATGCTGTAACCAAGTCCAATTTGAGACAGAAGTTAAAAAGAAGTGCCATGGAAGGCCAGCTGATGTGGCCAGGGGAATTTCAGTGCAGACTAAGCATGCTGATTGGTTAGCCACTGAGGTATAGGTATGAACCCAGCCCAATAAGGTGTTACTTTGCACCCTAGGTGTGAAATTTAAAAGCAGTTATAGACACCAACAATGGCAATTTATGACCCTCAGGTAATATACATGCAAATTTCTGGTCAGCAGATAAGACAGTGGCTGACAGAGAGGGCCTTCCTGAGTGTGAATACTATACCTTGTGTGCCTCAACTGGGGGTTCAGTGTCTACTTGCAACAACAGTGGAGAACTCATAATGGGCCACAAGGATATCACAAAGGTGCCACAAAGAAGCATTTTGTGGTCTGTTGGCTCTGGGTATGTCGCTTTTAAGATTGGGGGCCATGTCCTAATCACTCAGGGCACTACTTGCAAGTTACTCTTCACCCCTTGTCCACAAGGTGCACCCAACACATGTGGGGGCTATTATTTCCCAAGTAGCTGTTTGCCCTCACTCCAAGCCCACAGGTACAAGCAAGAGAATATTCTGGTTTTCCCATGCCTGGTTTCAGCAAGGCATTTTTAATACGTATCTGCAGCTGAATGGGAGCAGCAGTCCGCTGGAGTAAGTCTTCCATTAGAGCAGGACCCCTGATTCTGACTCCTCTCATTTAGAGCCCAGGGGACAGTGCACAAGCATTTCATCCAGTGTCCCAGTGTGAGGGTGGCAGCTGTGGCTTGCAAGCCCCGCTTTAAGAAATGATTGTACCATAAGAGCCGATGGTATAGCCACTGGACTATTTTTCTACCTCATGGGCTGGTAGACACCATTTCTAGCCATTGCACCTTGGCTAGAGTATCAGCCTCATCATTCTTGGGGAAGAGGAGGGGTGTGTGCCTGCTTACATAATATACAGTGATTTTCTTCTGGTGGCCTAATTCTTATAGATCTTGCCCCAAGGCCTCTCCCCATAATGACCTATGCATAACCATTCATTGATTTGCATGCCATGCAGAGATCCATAAAGTTAGCCCCCAGTACACAACCCAACTCTCTGTGCAAATAGTCAGGGGTGGTGCTTCATTGGTAGCCATGAGCCACAGAGCTCTCAGTTCTGCCCACTCTACTCTAAGCAGGCCGCCAAAATGTCTGGAGCTATGTCACAGTGGTTTGCAGTCACAATTCTTGGAACACATTAATGCCAAGGAGATAGTCAGGAATAGGGGACACATAAAGAGTATATTTATTGGGCAGCAGTTGCCCAATACCCAGGGAAAGCCACAAAGCCTTCACCTTTTCCAGTCCCTGCCCATCCCTTGAAGATGGGTTTCTTGGTCCTTCCCCCTATTCAAATTTTCCAAGGATTTTTCCTTCTTCTTCTTCTCAGGAAGGTTGGCACAGACAAATGGTCCTTCAGCTGCATAAGACAGGCCTTTCCGGGCACATCCCTGGGTTTTTAATAGACAATCGAGGCCTGCACTGGACACCAGTGTACAGGCACTGGGAACTCGCACTTATGCAGTACTGGTGCTTGGAGACCCATGCTCACTGCACACTTCGCAGACTTCTCCCGCAGCTGTACTGCCTCTTCTGCTAGTGTGTTCAGGCTTAGGCAGCAGTGTCTAGCATGTCTCCTGCATCCACCCAGCTCATTCCACCTGGGTGAGTGCCGACTGCTGACGCTGCTGCTACATCCCCTTGGTTTGCCCTGCTGCTGTTTTTGCCCCTGTGGCTCTGGCCACTGCCTTCTGCTTCAATCAGGAGCCCCACTGGCAAAGCCATGGACAAGGTGAGCAGCACAGCCCTGCATCTTGCTGGCTCCAGGTGCAGCGCAGCTACAAGCTCCGCTTCTGAGCCATTCTTGCACAGCACCTGCACCTCAGCTGGTGCCAGCACCAGCACCAAAGCTGGAGGCCCTGTGCAGGTGCTACTGCACCAAGGCCAAGCACCCATGTTGGCAGTGTGTCCTGGAACACCACCACAACGCTCAGCTCCACAGGCACAGCCTTGGCACACAGAAGCAGCAGGGCATGCCACTTGCCCTTGGGGATCCCTGCCTCCTTCTACCAGCCTGCTGGCAGCAGAGCTTTCCAGCACCAGCACCACCACAGCCAGAGTACCCAACCCGGGTCAGTCCTCTGGCCCAGTCACTCTCAGCAATTGTGTTCCATGTCTGTGTAGGACAGCAGAGGGGAAAGGGCTACTGAAGTGGCAATTCCCCTCCTCTTCTGAAATGTTCACTACAATTGGGAAGGGGGATTGTCACAACTCTGCAGTTTGGAGTTCTTCCTCCAGGGTGAACATTTGAAGGCTTTCTTTCTGCCCCTGCGCTCCTCCAAGGCTTCCTTTCTTCCTTGGAGTTCACTTAACTTCGCTGCATCATGAAGTGCAGTCTCTGTCTCAACTCACAAAGCTGAAAGAAACACCCAGCCCGTGGCTCATGGCTGCCTGGGCACTTGGCTTTTCTGGGGTCTCCCCGACTACTCACAGGCCCTTCTCTACCATGTTGGGTGAGCCACTAACATTGAGCCAATTCTAGGAGGAAGCCCACTACCAGGAGACTCACCACCACATACCACATATTGGTGACCAGCCACATTTCCAGGCCCCCTCTGGGGGTCCCAAGGACTCTTCAATATTCATACCATACTGAGACAAATCCTTCCAACTAGGCCAATTGTCTTTCAGCCTTTCAAGGCCTGACAGGCTCATTCGGGATTCAGGTAGAGGGAAGAAAATGCGCAGAGCAGGGGGAATGCCTGGCATGCCTTTATTTAAGGGTAGGGCTGATCCATGCATGCTGCAAGCCATGTGTCACACTGGCAGGGAGTCTCAACTCCCTTATATAATAAATGCACACGAAGCTGGCAGGGTACAAAGATATTGTAAAACAAAGTATGTTTCTGCACATGTTGGCCCACTCAAGGCTATGGGAATACTGCTTCTATTAGTTGCCCAGACATTCAGGTGAGGGAGCCTGAAGGACTTCATTTACCCTACAAGGTAAATATCTCAAATTGGTCTAAAGAGATGTTATGCTTAGAGTGGCCTTTTTAAATTGTGTTTTGAAAATAGAAGCAGCTTGGAATACACATTATGAGGCCTCACTGTATCTCCATTCATGTCTCTTTAGTGCAGGCCCAAAATAACTTTTGATTGACTTGTATTTGATTTTGAGGTGGAACAGGATATTATGAGCTCTGAGCTCAAGCTCAGGCCAAACCCAACTGCATCAGCAGATATTTTACTAAACAAGCGAGGCGCCTGCGGTGTCTCTATGTGTCAGCCTCACATCCGGCAATTGTAACGTGCCCTCTGAGACATTTCCATCCTGAGATAATGTCAGAGTCTTGGAATGTAGCCTCCCTATTTGGGGCAATGAATGTAACCCTGTGCTGAAGTATACATGCTGTTTAAGTACATTCAACGCTTATACCAGGTAAGATTGAAAGGTGTTTTAGAAAAGCACAGTATAATCCTTAACTGTTAACCTCCTTCACTGTAATGATAAAGATGATAGGTAAAGTAGTTGTGAGACTAGTACATCAAAGACATCAATGTAAAACATACTAAAATTTTGTGCATGTATGTAGGTAGACATTTCAGTGGCCAAGTAAATGGTTCCCAAAATTCAAACAATAAGAAAATTTTTCTGTTTATTCGCCCCAAAACAAAATGAACACCCCTATCCACAGGCTTTGTCTAAAATCCATGAACAATTCTGTTTATTTCTAAAGTAGGGGTAAATCTATTAAACACTTCTGACAGGGAAATGGCATGTGGAAAGTTACATGGCCAAATGCATGAAGCAAACATGGGGAAGAGATGTGGTTGTCTATTGTTGGCAAAAAGTTAGACAAAACATTATATTACTAACATATCATGGTTGTTCTTGAGCACAGTGCAAAAGGATTTATGTTGTAACATTTATTGATTTCATGTTTATTGACTTCAATACCATGTAAGGTGTGCAACAGGCATGTATCATACCCATATGTACCTCTTTAAGACTTGCATTCTGTAACCACCTTTTCTGATATGATGACCATAGCTTAAAGATGATGAAAATTTTCCCTCAATCAGAGAGTTGAGAATTTCAAAAGTTGAATTTAAATACATATCTGACTGAATCAATGTCTGTATTTTAATAAAATGCCCACTTTAGGCTTTTGAGAAGAATGTAGATTTATTTATGGCAAAAGATATGATATTAGAAATAATTGTCTGTACTATTTTCCTGCTTTTGTCTGCCTCTTGCATATCTTATTCTTTCCAAGATATTTGAGTCCCTCTTTCCCATGTTTTTTGTTTTCCCAAAGAACCTTACCTTCATCTGGCTGTCACAGTCAATAGGAACATTTAACAATAACTAATAATGTCTTGAAAAGCCTTCCATCCAACAAAGTTTGGGATTTTAATGGGGTGTGGCAAAATGCCCTAAAGTATATCATACAATAAAGTTTCAAAAGTATACAGATGTTCTCAATAAATGTGAATTGAGTCAGTACTTCAGATGGGAGCAAGGTATAAATATTTCTTCCCAGTGATTTGAATGCAAATCACATTTAAATGGACACTTTTTAGTGCCTGGTCCTAATTAAGGCTTATGAAAAGAGGCTGATGTCCTTTCATTCAACAAATGGCAATTATTATATGTCTGTGTCAGGAATGCCCATGGCATGAGGGAGAAGGAATGTCTAGTTTGTGCCTTCAAGGAGCCCACCACTGAATGTGAGAGACAGCAAGCAAATAGACCATCATAGAGCACAGGTCAATGAATCTAGGATTAACATACGAGGCTGTGGAGGCATGAAGATAGACCATTAGACCAGTTTGTGAGATCAGGGGCTGCTTTCTGCTTCCCCCAACAATACAAGATTGAAGGCAAATGAAAAAAAAAAATCATGGAAAAAAGCCAGATATAAAGCCAAGAATTTAAGAAGGAAAAAATAGTATTTCAACTTTCATTCTACCAAAATTCCCAATCAATGCTTAGTCATTCTTATGATACTGCAATCTATATTACCAATTTCTTTATGACAATTCTATAATGTTTTTGGTTTGTTTTTAATGGATAACTATGTCAAGGTAAATCTTTCCAGGATCCTGTAGAGCTGTAAAGTCCAGTGTGGTAGCCTCTGTTCAAATGTGGCTATTAAGCACTTGAAATATGGCCAGTATGACTATGAAACTACATTTTTACTTGAATTGAAACATGCTGTAAGTGTATAATATACATTGAATCTCGAAAACATAGTCTTAAAAGCAAATGTAAAATATCTCAATAAAGTTTTGGTCTATTGATTACATGTTGGAGGATATATTGGGTTAAATAAAATGTGGCATTAAAAAACTAGGGGAAAGATCATTCCATGAAGTAAAAATAACACATGCAAAGGAAAGTGAACCTGAGTAAACATGGCACATACAGATGATGCTTTAGTCAATGGGGGCTACCAAAACAACATACCATAGTGTCAGTGGCTTAAACAACAGAAATTTATTTCTCACAGTTCCAGAAATTGTGAAGTTCAAAATCCAGGTGCTGGCTGATTCAGTTTCTGGTGAGAGCTCTTCCTAATCTGCAGATGGATGCTTGGCTGTATCTTCACATGGTGGAGAGCAGAAAGAGAGGAAGCAAGCTTTCTTTTGGGTCCCATCCCATAAGGTCACTAATCCCACGAAAAAAGCTCTACTCTCATGATCTGATCACCTCCCAGAGTCCTCATTTCTAAATACCCATTAGTTTAGGGATTAATCCCCATTAGTTTAGGGATTAAGTTTCAACACATGGATTTTGGGGGTACACAAACATGCAGTCTGTGGCAGGTAATTACAATTATATAGTGAAAAGTGCATTGAAATAAAATATGAAAAAATGATCAAAGATGAGATGCAAGCCTAAAGTGGAAATAGGTCAAAGAGGGCTGCTTGTGTCTGTATAGGAAATTCTTTTTTTAGTTTGTTATTTTTATTTGTATTTTTAATTTTTATTGTTATTCTATTACAGTTGTCTCATTTTTCCTCCTTTGTCCTACTCTGCCCAGCTCACCCTCCACTCCCACAGTGACTCCCCACACTGTTGTCCATTTCCATAGGTCATTCATACATGTTCCTTGGCTAGTCCCTTCTCCTTCTTTCCATCATTTTCCCCCTCCCCTCTCCCCTCTGGTCACTGTCAATCTCTTCCATATTTCCATGCCTCTGGTTCTATTTTGTTTTTTAGTTTATTTTTGTTCATTAGGTTCCTCTTAAAGGTGAGAACTATGGCATTTGTCTTTCATTGACTACATAATATTCTCCAGTTCTTCAGCTGCATAGTATTCCATTGTGTAAATGTACCACAGTTTTGTGATCCACTCATTTACTGATGGACACTTAGACTGTTTCCAGCACTTACTACTGTACATAGTGCTGCTATCTACATAGGGGTGCATAAGTTCTTTGAATTGGCATTTTGGGATTCTTAGAGTATGTTTCCAGCAGTGGAATCACTGGATATTTTCTTTAGAAAGAAATAAAAGGCATCCACATCATAAATAAAGAAGTAAATATGTCACCTTTTTGCACATGACATGATTCTACACAGAGAAAATCCTAAACACTCCAGAAAAATTATTAGAAACAATAAACAAATATATCGAAGTTATAGAAAAAAATGCAAAACCTGCTGCTTCCGTATATACTAATAATGAAATTTCAGAACCAAAAAAAAAAGTTAATAAGCAATTGCTTTTGCAATTGCAACAAGAATAATAAAATACTTAGTGATACAGAGAGATCTGATCAGATCACTGAGGAGAAGTAGGGAGGGGCTCTAGGAAGAATTTGCCAAGGTAATGATGAACAAAGTAGGATGGGATTGGCTGAGAAGCTGAATGCCTCCAGAGCACAAGGAATTATGGGCAAGAAGATTTGAAATAAAAGAAATGCTCTATGACAGGTGGGCATGGGTTCTCTGTGGCTCTTGGACTCTTTTCTTCCTCATGGGTGCCTGGATGATCATGCTGCAGCTTCCTGCATTTCCCACTGGACAGTATTTTGGGCAGAAAGAAATCTCAGGCCCAGCCAAGGATCTGCCTGGGCTGGCAGAGGGTGGCAGATTCATCCTCTGGGTGTTCTAGAGGAAACAGGCTCAAGGCAGAAGCCTGACATTCTTCAAAAGTTGTATAGGTTTTGTATCTTATGTTGTTTTAGTTTGTAAATTAACCCTATAGAAATAAGATAAAATGGGGAATGATAGGAGAACTTGGGGGTTAAAGAATTTAGCCATAATTGATAGGCCTAAGTGACTAATTAATGTGGAAAGTTGGTATTTCAGAATTGTGAAGCTTTTGAATAAAGATTCTTTTCATTTATCGGCAAAACTTTGCCTCTGGAATTTTGCCTAGAGGGTAGTGTTCGGCATCAGGATCCCAGTTGCTGTTCAGTAATACTTGGAGTAGAGTTAACATAGGATATAAAAGATCTGTATACTGAAAACTACAAAGTGTTATTAAGAGAGATTTAAAAAATACAATGAAATGGCAAGATATTCTGTGTTCATGGATTAGGAGAATCAACGTAGTTAAAATGTGCATATTACCCAAAACAACATATAGATTTAATGCAATTCCTGGAGAAATCCCAATGTCATTTTTTAAAGAAATAAGACAAAAAATCATCAGAACCACAAAAATATGGAACCACAAAATACCCTGAATAGTCAGTGCAATCCTGAGAAAAAAGAACAAAGTCAGAGGTATTATGCTACCTGACTTCAAATTATGCTACAGAGCAATGATAATAAAAAACAGCATGGTATTGGCAGAAAAAGAAATACACGGACCAATGGACCAGAATTGAGAGCCCAGAACTAATACCACATGTATATGGGCAAATAATTTTTGGCAAAGGAGCCAAAAATACACAATGAAGAAAAGAAAGCCTCTTTAATGAATGGTGCTGAGAAAATTGGAAAGCCACATGCAAAAGCATAAATCTAGACTACAGTTTGTCCACATGTACAAAAATTAATTCAAAATGGATCAAAGACCTAAATATAAGATCTGAAACAATAAATTACAAAAAAGGAAACATAGATACTAAACTCAGGTAACTTGGCCTTAAAGAAGATTTTATGAATTTGACCCCAAAAGCAGGGGAAGTAAAACCAAAAGCATATAAACAGGACTATATCAAACTAAAAAGATTCTGCACTGCAAAAGAAACCAACAACATTATAAAAAAAGGAACCAGATGAATGGGAGACAGTATTTGGAAACAACAGCTCTGATAAGGAGTTAACATTCAAAATATATAATATCTAAAATATAGAAATCATACAACTCAACACTACACAAACAATCCAATTTTTTAAAAAATGGGCAGAGGAACTGAATATACACTTCTCTGAAAAAGACATACAAATTGCCATCAAATATATGAAAAGATTTTCAACTTCACTAGCTACTTGGGAAATCCAAATCAAAACAACAATGAGATACTACCTCACACCTGTTAGAATGGATATTACCAACAATACAGCTAATAACAAGTGTTGGAGAGGTTGTAGAGAAATAAGAACCATCATACACTGCTGGTAGGAGTATAAGTTGATACAGCCACTATGGAAAACAGTATGGCCATTCCTCAAAAGATTAAGAATACCGTTACTGTATGACCTAGCAATCCCTTTTCTGGGTATCCACCAAAAAAAAATTGAAAACATGTATTCATGTAGATATATGCACTGTTCATGCTATGTTCAAAGCAGCACTATTCACTGTGGCCAAGACATGAAAACAAGCAAAGTGTCCTTCAATAGAGGATTGGATAAAAAAGATCTGGTACATATGCACAATGGAATACTATTCAGCCACAGGAAAGATGAAAATACAGCCATTTGCAACAACATGGATGGACCTTGAGAATATTATGCTAAGTGAAATAAGTCAGTCAGAAAAAGCTAAGAATCATATGATTTTACCCATATGTGGTATATAAAACTGAAACTCATAGACACAGACAACTAACTGTATGGTGGTTACCAGAGGGAAGGGGGTGGGGAGTAGCAAGGGGTAAAGAGGGCAAATATATGATAATGGAAGAAAATTTGACTCTGGGTGGTAGGCATATAATGCAGTATATATTTCTAGATCATAGAAATCTATACTTGAAACCTATATGACCCTATTAATCAATGACATCCATTAGATTTAATTTAAATAAAGTAAAAGAAATTTAAATATATAGACCCTAGGGTATGGCAACACTGAAGGATATGAAGCAGTTTTTGAAAATAACTAACCAACAGATAATATTTCTATCTAAAGCCATGACAATTGCAGGTTCCACTGGGTAGTTTTTAAGGTCTCTCTGAGAACACTTACACATTTTAACTGCTAGACAACAAATTGCCAACTAAACATATATAGTTTTTCTTTCAAAGTAAGACTATTGCTTCCCACTTGCAGCTGTCCTCCTATTAGTAGATCTCTCACTGACCAAAACCAAAACAAAACAAACAAAAACAAACTAAAAAAAGAACCAGAGATGCTTTTAAAATATGCATTTGCAATTTTTCTGCAGTGAGAGCTAATGTCCACCAGGGGGCAAACAGCAGTGAATCATGGTCTACAGGAGCTGCTCCTTGTTTGCTTCTCTTCTGCTTCAGTGACAAAGGTCTATGGAACCAGTTCTTATCTGGGGGATTATTATGTTGTCGTTTGACATTTGAGTAATTTTACTTCAGAAGATGTTTGGCAGGGAATAAAAGAGGAGACCTTTATTTTTTCCAATATAAAGGAGACAGCTATACCTGAAGCTGAGTTTTAATTGAGATTTGAAAAGGATACTTTGAAAAGAATGCTTTATCATATGGTAAAAAAGAGATTGGAAAAAGGGAAGCACAAGTTTTAATTGAGAGCCTAGAAAAATAATTTCTATAAGAAAACATTTAGAAACTATAATCTTCAAGTTTCAGCCTCTGCTTACCTCCTCAAATTTTCCTAAAGGAAAAATGAATTATAGATATTCAGAAACAGTCAACTCCATGAAGGGCTTACATTTGTCCTAAAGCTAAAAGATGTGTGTTCAGTCATGCATATCCTAAGAATTAGCAACGTGACTCAGTCAAGCCTTTTGCCTTTTCTGGACTTCAGTTTTCTCATGTGGAAAATGAGGATATTGGATAAACACTAATACCAAAAATTCTTATTTGATGCCCACTAATTGAGTCATTTTTTTTTGCTACATGATTGTGACAATATCTCACTTAATTTCTACAACTCTATAGGCAGGCAGTCATTAAATCTCTGTATTGGTTATGGGGATAGAAGCACAAGAAGTCCCAGGTCACAGGGCTGGTGAATGCTGGAGTCTGGGTTTGAATCCAAGGGTGGCCAGCTTCAAGTCTGAGTTCCTACCCACTACAGAGAATTCATTTATGAATAATTTCTAAACATCTATTTTCTGTAAAAAAAATACATTAAATTTGAAAAAGTTTTTTTTAATGATACCAGTTTTATAAAATGAAATAAAATCAGAAAAAAAATATTTGCTTTAAATAATTGTAAGTTTTTGGTTGATGCTGCAACCAATTATCATAAACAGTGACCTAAAATAATACAGATTTATTATGTTATAGTTCTGACATTCAGAAGTCTGAAATTCATCTGGGTCTCACCAGGTTAAAATTGAGGTTTCAATAAAGTCACGCTTCTCCTGCCGGTTCCAGGGGAAATTGTATTCCCTTGCATTTTTCAGCTTGTTGGGGTCACCTGCAATTCTTTTTTCTGGCCTCTTCCTTCATCCTTAGAGTCAATCAGAGCATCTTCAAACCCTCTCTGATTTTGATTCTCATGGAACCCTCTTTCACCTACATGGTGGGAGCCTTGTCATTACATTGGGCACATCTAGATAGTTTCTGTTAATCTGTAAGATCTTCAATTTAATCACACTGCAAAGTCTTTTTTGTCTTGTAAATTAACAGATTAATAGATGATGGAGAGTAGGACATGGACATATTGAACAGACTTCCTGTAGCAGCTAATCTATATCAAGATGTTTAGCATATTCCAGGCATGGTTCTAAGCACTTTACCTACAGTCCAGCATCTGTTACTATTATTAGACCCCTTTTTAAAATGAGGAAGACTCACAGAATTTATATGCAGAATCATAAGCTACTAAATATAGTCTGTTTACTCCATAAACTTTCATTCTGATTATTTTATACACAAAGTATGTCTTTTCAGTGAGAATTATGGTGCTTTTACAAGTGTATTCAATTTTTGATTAGCTTTTCCATTTAACTTAGGCTTTCAGTCCCTCTTGTTAGCAGACAAAGCCACATAATCTCACTAGAAGAGCTGCCCCTTTGGCAATCTTCACTAGGTCCACATATTTCTACTGCCCTCTAAAGAGACTAGAAATTCCACATATTACATGACTGTTAGCCAAAAATAAATTCGTCAATAATGGGTATATTTATGCCTCTAATAATAATATTATTATTAACCTTTTATATTTTGTAAGTTTTTAATTACAAAATTTTTAATTTATGTTCAAAAAATTTATTTTTATTTGATGTGTAGTTCCATAAGTTTTACCATACTTATTTTATCACTTTAAATGAAATGTCGAAAGATTACCATCACAGGCATTGTTGCACCATCTCTCTCTATGTTGTAGTTGTCATTGATATTATGTTCACATATATTAAAATCTCCATTAGGCAATGTTAGAATTTCTGCTTTCAATTACCATATACATGTTAAAGGCCTTTAGAGGAGAACTCTAGTTTATTTATTTTCAACCAGTTATTTAATATTTTTGTTGCTCTTCTTTCAGTCTGGACATTCCAAGTGCCATCTAGTGTTATTTCCCTTCTATATGAATATCTTCATTTAGCATTTATTTTAGAGCTGCTGACAAATTTCATCAGTTTTCCTTAATCTAAGAATTTATTCAATTAGACCTTTATTTCTTAAGAATATTTTTCATGGAAGTAGATTCTGAGTTCACAACTCTTTATGTTCATCACTCTAAAAATATTGTTACTGTTTTTGTACTCCTTGGCTTTTTTTTTAATCCACCCTCATTTAAATTATTGTTCCCTATAAGCAATTATTTTTTTTTCTTTAATTGCTCTCAGTGTACATGTTCCAGCAGAAGTAAGGCCTGCTTGAGTGTGGTTGGTAGGCTAATAATGTGGGTATAATAATTTATAGTTTTAATTTGAACAATTTACCTAAAATGTCACATGGTATGCTTGAATGTGATATTGTTATCTTCCAGAATTACATGATCATGACTTTGTAGTAACAGATTTGTAATAAAAAAGGGGCATTATTTGTTCCAGACCCTGTACTTTAAACGTTTTTATTAAGTTTTCAGGTGCTTTATTATGATGTATCCAAGCATGGGTATTTTTGAAATTAACCTGTTTGGAATTCACTAAAATGGTGTATTTTTTAAATAGCTTATTATTTCATTATATTTTTCCATTACCATTTATCTCCTTTATACCCCCTTCCAACACCACCCACCCACCTCTCCGCCTCAATTACCACAAAGTTGTCTGTGTCCATGAGTCCTTTTTTTTGCTCCATCTTTCCACCCCCAACATTCCACCCCAAGCTATCAGCCTGCTCTCTATCTTTGAGTCTTTCTCAAAGACTTGTTAGTTCAGTTTGTTCATTAGATTCCACATATGAGTGAAATTGTATGGTATTTTTCTTTCTCTAACTAGCTTATTTCACTTTGCATAATGCCCTTCAGTTCCATCCATTCTGTTGCAAAGGGTACACTTTTTTCTTTTTTACGATAGAGTAGTATTCCGCTGTGTAAATGTACCATGTTAGTTTTATTCACTCATCTACTGATGGACACTTGGGCTGCTTCCAAATCTTGGCTCTTGTAAATAATGCTGCAATGAACATATGGGTGCATATATTCTTTCAAATTAATGTTTTCTGTTCACATAAATTCCAAGATGTGGATTCACTGGGTCATAGGCAGTTGCACTTTTAATTTTTGAGGTATCTCCATACTATGTCTTTCTACAGTGGCTGCAACAATCTACATTCTCAGCAACAGTGCAACAAGCTTCTACTTTGTCCATATCCTCACCAGTACTTGTTTCTTAATTTATTGATGATAATCATTCTGACCAATAAGAGGTGATATCTCACTGCAGTTTTAACATGCATTTCTCTGATGATTAGTAATCAAGCATCTTTCATATACCTATTTGTTATTTGTATGTCCTCTTTGGAGAAGTGTCTATTCGGGTGTCCTTTGCTCATTTTTTTAATTGAATTGTCTTTTTTCTTTTCATTGTTGAGATTTATAACTTTTTTATAAGTTTCAAATGTCAACACTTTATCAGATGTATTGGCAAAAACATTCTCCCATTCAGGAGAATGCCTTTTCATTGTCTTGATGGTTTTCTTTGCAGTGCAAAAATATTTTTTGAGACAATTATTTTTATTTTTTAATTTGTTTTATTATTTATGCTATTACAGTTGCCCCAATTTTCCACCTTTGTCCCTTCCACCCAGCCTGCCCCAACTTCCATAGTCAATCCCCCACAGAACATATGGGTCCTTCATATATGTTCTTTGATTAATCCCTTCACCTTCTTTCAAAAAGTCCCCAACTCTTACCACTGTCAGTATGTTTCATGATTCTATGCTTCTGGTTCTATTTTGCTCATTAGTCTATTTTGTTCATTAGATTATTCTTATAAGTGAGATTGTGTGGTATCTGTATTACATTAACATGCTTATTTCACTTATCATAATTGTCTCCAGTTCCATCTATGCTACCACAAAAGGTAGGAATTCCTTTTTTTTCTTTCTGCCTCATTGTGTTCCATTGTGTAAATGTACCACAATTTTCTGATCCACTTGTGTACTGATGGGCATTTAGGCTATTTCCAACTCTTAGCTATTGAAAATAGTGCTTCTATGAACATTCTGGTACATAAGTACTTTTGAATTGGTGTTTCAGGATCCTTAGGGTATATTCCCAGTGGTGGAATTACTAGGTCAAAGGGTACTTCCATTTTTAAATTTTTGAGGAAATTCCATACTGTTTTCCACAGTGGCTGCACCCCCAACAGTCTACACTCCCAACAGTCTTCCCTTTTTTCTATATCCTTTCCAGCACTTGTTGTTTGTTGATTAGTAATGATACAAAAATTTTGAAGTGATATCTCATTGTGGATTTAATTTGCATGGCTCTGATAGCTAGTAATGTTGAGCATATTTTCATGTATTTATGGGCCACCTGTATATCCTCCTTAGAGAAATGTCTGTTCAGATCTATTGCCCATTTCTTGATTGGGTATTTTGTCTTCCTCATAGTTGAGTCATATGAGTTCTTTATATATTTGGAGATTATGCCCTTGCTTAATATATCCTTGGCAAATATGTTCTCCCATATGATGGTTTCTTTAGTCATGCAGAAGTTTTTTAATTTGATGTAGTCCAATTTTTTTCCCTTATTTTCCCTTGCCCTAGGAGATGTATTGACAAAAAATGGTGCTACATGAAATGTCTGAAATTTTACTGCTTATGTTTTCTGCTGAGATTTTTCTAGTATCACAATTTATATTTATGTCTTTTATCCATTTTATGTTTATTCTGATGGTGGAAATGACCATACTACCCAAAGCAATTTATACATTCAAAGCAATCCCTATAAAAATACTAGTGACATATTTCACAGATATAAAACAAACATTTCAAAAATTTATATGGAACCATAAATGACCCAGAATAGCCACAGCAATTTTGAGAAAAAAGAACAAAGTATGTGGGATCACCATACCTGACACCAAACTGTATTACAAGGCACTGTAATCAAAACAGCCTGGTGCTGGCATAAGAAGAGAAACATAGATCAATGGAACAGAATAGAGAGCCCAGAAATATACCCAAGTCTCTATTGTTAATTACTATTCAACAAAGTAGATAAAAGCATAAAATGGAGTAAAAATAGTCTCTTAAACAAATGGTGTGGGAGATCTGGACAGATACATGCATAAAAATGAAAATTTACCACCAGTTTACACTATACAGAGAAATAAACTTGAGATGGATAAAAGACTTAAATATAAGTTGTGATACAATAAAAGTCCTAGAGGAGAACATAGCAGGAAAACCTCAGACATTCCGTTCAGTATATTTTCATCAATATGTCCCCTAGAGCAAGGGACATAAAGAATAAACAAATGGGACTTCATTGAAATAAAAAAGCTTCTGCATAGCTAAATAAAACATTAGCAAAATGAAAAGGGGATCAAAGGTATGGGAAAATATATTTGCCAATGATATCTGAGACAAGGGTTTGATCTCCAAAATATGTGAAGAACTCACAGGACTCCACACAAAGAAGACAAACAATCCAATTAAAAATTGGGCAAATAACCTGAACAGACACTTCTCCAAGAAAGACATACAGAGGGCCCAGAGACATATGGAAATATGATTAGCATCACTTGCTATCAGAAAAATTCAAATTAAAACCACAAGGAAATACCACTTCACACCGGTCAGAATGGCCGTCATAATCATATCAATGAACAGCAAGTGCCAGCAAGGTTGTGGAGAAAATGGAACCTGAGTACAGCTACAATTCAGAGTGGTGCAGCCACTATAGAAAATAGTATGGAATTTTTTTAAGAACCTAGAAATGGAATTGCCTTTTGATGCAGAAATTCCACTGCTAGGATTATATCCTAAGAATCCTGAAACACTAATTCAAAAGAACTTATGAACACCAATGTTCATAGCAGCACAATTTACAATAGCCAAGTGCTGGAAGCAACCTAAGTGCCCATCAGTAAATGAGTGGATCTAAAAACTGTGGTACATTTACACAATGGAATACTATGCAGTAGAAACAAAGAAGGAGCTCCAACCCTTCTCTACAACATGGATGGAACTGGAAAACATTATGCTAAGAGAAATAAGCCAAAAGGTGAAAGACAAATACCATATGATCTCACTTATAAGTAGAACCTAAGTAACAAAACAAACAAGCAAGCAAAATATAACCAGAGACATTGAAATTAGGAACAAACTGGCAGTAGCCAGAAGGGAGGGAGGAGGGAAATAATTCAGGACAGAAGGTAAAGGTTCATAAATGAACATGTGTAAAGGACCCATGGAAAAAGTCAAAGGGGGGTAGGATTGAGGGTGGGAGGTGGGCTGAGTAAGGCAGGGGAAAGTGGTGGTGTTAAAATGGAGACAATGGTATTGGAACATCAATAAAAATATGTATAAATAAAATTTTTAAAAATTAAAAAAAGTTTATTGTGATACATGGTATAAGTTGGTGAAATGGCTTTATTCATTCATTCATTCATTCATTTTGCATCTCCTGGTCTATTTCTCCCAACACCCTTTATTGAAGAAACTATCTTTACAGCATTGTATGCTCATGCTCCTTTTGTCAAATATTGATTGACCAGAGAGACATGGGTTCATGTCTGGGTTCTCTATTCTGTTCCATTGATCTACCTGTCTTTTCTTATGTCAGTACCAGACTGTTCTGATGACAGTGGTCTTATAGTGTAGTTTGATGTCACGTATTGTGATCCCTCCAACTTCGTTCTTCTTTATCAAGATTGCTGAGGCTATTTGGGGTCTTTTTTTCATTCTATTTAAATTTCAGAGTATTTGTTCTAGATTTGTGAAATATGCCATTGGTATTTTAATAGGAATGACAATAAATCTATATACTGCTTTGGGTAGTGTGGCCATTTTAGTGATGTTGACTCTTTTAATCCATTAACAAGGTATATGCTTCCATTTATTTGTCTCTTTCTCAATTTCTTCAGCTTTCTGTAGTTTTACAAGTACATGGCTTTTACCTCCTAGATTAAATTTGCCCATAGAAACTTTCTTTTCTGTTGATATAGTATATGACATTTCTTTTTTAGCTTTTCATTCCAGTAGTTCATTACTATATAAAAATGCCATTGATTTCTGAATATTGGTATCATATCCTCCTACTTTCCTGAATTCACTTATTTGGTCAATAAAGTTTTGGTGCAGACTATAGGGTTTTCTATGTACACTATCCACCAATAATGATAGCTTTACTTCTCATTTCTAATTTGGATACCTTGTATTTCTTCTTCATGTCTGATTGCTGTGGCTAGAACCTCCAGTTCTACATTGCATAAGAGTGGTGAAAGTGGACACCCTTGTCTTGTCCCTGATCCTAATAAAAACCCCTTTTGTTTTTATCCACTTTAGAAAGTTTTGGACAGTGATAGAGTCACTGTAGGGGATTTTAATGCCCCACTGTCAACAATGGATAGATTTTCCAAACAAAAAGTAAACAAGGATATTTCATCATTGAACAACATTCTAGATAACATGAATGTAATCAATATTTTTAGACCATTTCACACCCAAAAAGCAAAATATACATCCTGTCAAACTCACAAGGATCATTTTTAAAGATAGACCACATGGTAGGACACAAAACAGTCTTTAACAAATTCAAGGAAATTGAAATCATATCAAGCATCTTATATCACAATGCTTTGAAACTAGAAACCAACCTCAAGGAAAAAAACTAAAAAACATTCAAATACATGGTGGATGGGTTAACTATGAAATCAAGGAAGAAATCAAAAAGCATCTGGAAACAAACAAAAATGAACACACAAAAGCTCCAAACATGTGTGACACAGGGAAAGCAATTCTGAGAAGGAAGTTCTTAGCAATACAGACCTATCTAAAGAAGATAGCTAAATCTCAAATAAATAACCTAACCGTACATTTAAAAACCTAGGAGAACAACAACAAACAAAGTCCATATCTAGTAGAAGGAAGAAAAGAAACAAGAAGAGAGCAGCATTAAAAGACATAAAGACTAAAACCCTATACAAAAGACCTTTGTACAAAGGACCTAGATTGTACAAAGAATCTAGGAGCTTGTTCTTTGAAAAGATCAACAAAATTGATAACTTTTAATGAGACTTATCAAGAGAAAAAGAGAGAGGACCCAAATGAATGAAATAAAAAATTAAATAGAAGAAGTAACAACCAATACCACAGAAATACAAAAGATTGTAAGAAATTACCATGAAGAGCTATATTATATACCCAGAAATTGGACATCCCGGGAACAATGGCTAAATTTCTAGAAACATACAATCTTCCAAAATGGAATCAGGAAGGAGTGGAAACCCTCAGCAGACTGAAAACAACTAGCAAAATTGAAGCAGTAATCAAAAAGCTTCTGACACACAAAAGCCCAGGATCAAATGGCATTGCAGGTGAATTTTACCAAATATTCAAAGAACTAACCCCGCAGACTTCTGGTCAAGATGGCAGCATAGGCAGACATAGCTTGCCTTTTTGCACAACTACATCAAAATTAAAAGTAAAATACACAACAACCTTCACTCTGAATTGTTGAGTTAAATGGAAGTCTGACAACTATGGAATTAAACAAACTACATCCATCCAGGCTGGTAGGAGGGCTGCTAATGTGGAGAGGGCTGGTCCCTCACCCATGTGTGGTGGATAAAAAATTGGTAGGGGTATCTTGGGAGTGAGGAGTCCCATACCCACACCAGGCCTCCCAGCCTAGTGTTCCAATGCCAGTAAAATAAGCCCCAACAATATCTGGATGCAAAAATCAGCAGGGACTGAGTCAGTAGTAAAAAACTCTTAAAGTTCTTCTTTAAGAGCCCACAGACTTACCTATTCAGGCTCACTCCCTCTGAGCTCCAGGACTGGGGTAGCAGCTTGAAGGCACCAATGGCATAGAGGGAGAAACCGAAGTGTCTGGTATCAAGGTGAGCAGAGTACATTGTTCCTTTTCTAAACCCTCCCTCCACAGAACTGGCAAGCTGGTGCCATATCTGATACTCTATCAACCTGTTTGACCCACCTTGGAGATCTCTATAGATTATGCCTCCCCCAACTGTCTGGTCCACCCGAGCTGCTTTTCCATATGAATAGCTCGTCTTGGCTCATGCTCACAACTTCTTAAATATTCTCAAAAAAGAAACAGCTGCCTGGCCTCAATGAGCCTCAGGCCCAGAACTAGTAGCCTATATTTTCAGGTTGGCTTTGCCTGGGAATCTCCAAGCCCAGCACAAGCAGCAGCCATCTCAGATTCCTTTATATCTCACACAGGGTAGCACTGAGAACACAGGTGGAGGCTGACCTTGGCCTGCATCACCCAGGAGATCAGAGGGCCAGCACATTCAGTGGAGAGCTGAAGACCAGGTTGGAATACCACCAACCTGACCCTGCACAGCTAATCCTCCATAGAGGGTAGAGTTGATGGTAAGTGGTCACAGCCAATCCTTGCCACTGACTGGCCTATGTAAATCCCTTCCATTGATCTGAAAGCAGCAACCAAGGCTCAACTACAAGAGGAGGGAGTACTCAACACACAAAGGTGTACATCAAGTACCCAGCTTGGGTGACAGGAGAGAAAGTGCTATGGGATGCTACAGGACACCTACTACATTATGCAACACTACCAAGACATGGAGTCAAAGCAGCTCTACATAATACATAGACACAAACACAGGAAGGCTGTCAGAACAAGGAGACAAACAAACATGACTCAAATGAAAGAACAGATCAAAACTCCAGAAAAAAAGAGCTAAACGAAATGAAGACAAGCAATCTATAAGATGCAGAGTTCAAACACTGTTTATAAGGATGCTCAGGAAACTTAGTGTGGACTTCAACAACATAGAAAAGGTCCAATGAAAAATAAAGGGTACACTAATTGAAATGAAGAATAATTTACAGCAAAACAACAATAGAGTGGATGAAGCTGAGAATCAAATCAATGATTTGGAACATAAGGAAGCAAAAAACCACCAGTCAGAGCAAGAAGAAAAAAGAATCCAAAAATAAGGAGGGAAATATAAGCAGCCTCTGGGACAACTTCAAGAATTCCAACAGCTGCATCATAGGGGTGCCAGAAGGACAAGAGAAAGAGCAAGACATTGGAAATCTATTTGAAAAAAAAAAAAACTTCCCTAATTTAGTAAAGGAAATAGACACTAAAACCCAGGAAGCACAAATAGTCCCAAACACGATGGATGTAAAGAGACCCACTCCAAAATGGACCATAATTAATATACCAAAGGTTAACAATAAAGAGAGAATCTTAAAAGAATCAAGAGAATAGAAGTTAGTTACCTACAGGTGAGTTTTCATAAGACTCTTGGCAGATTTCTCAAAAGAAACTTTGCAGGCTAGATGGGATTGGCAAGAAATATTTAAAGCCATGAAAAGCAGAGGCCTAAGCCAAGATTTCTCTACCCAGCAAAACTATTATTGAGAATCGAAGGGCAGATACAGAGCTTTCCACATAAGAAAAAAACTAAGAGTTCATCATCATCAAACCATTATTATATAAAATGTTAAAGGGACTTATTTAAGAAAAAGAAGATCAAAACTATGAACAATAAAATTACAAAATATATATATTGATCAATAATTGAATCTAAAAAAAAAACAAAGAACTAACACCTATCCTTCTCAAAATATTCAAAAAAAAATCAAGAAGAGGGCAGATTTCCAAACTCTTTTTACAAGACCAGTATTATCCTAATTCCAAAACCAAGTAAAGACAATACAAAGAAAGAAAATTACAGGATGATATCCCTGATAAACATAGGTGCTAAATTGTCAATAAAATATCAGCAAACAAGATGCAACAATACATTAAAAAGATCATACACCATGATTAAGTGGAATTTATTCCAGGGATGCAAGGATGGTGCAGTATTTGCAAATCAATAAATATAATGCACCACGTTAACAAAATGAAGGACAAAAATCACATTATCATATCAATAGATCTTCACAAAGCATTTGATAAAATCAAACACCCATTTATAATAAAAACATTCAGCAACGTGGGAATAAATGTAGCATATATCAACACAATTAAGGCCATATATGAAAAACCTACTGCCAACCTCATAGTCAATGCAAAAACTTTTTGATTTTATGTACTCTCATTTGTTTTATTTTCTATTTCCCCCTTGCATGAAAAAATATCTCAGAAAAAATATTTTTACAAGCAATGTCCAAGATCATACCACCTATGTTTTCTAGGATTTTTATGAAGTCTAACATTTAATTCTGTAATCCATTTTGAACTTTTTCTTGTTTATCATGCAAAAAAA
>PVKM010014899.1:0-28493 GCA_004027735.1 Carollia perspicillata | reverse complement strand
TTTTCTTCTTCATAATCTATTATTTCAGACAAAAATCTTCAATTTCCACATATATTAAAAAGTTTACCAAATCTCTTTTGATTTTTGTTTCTGTGCTCCTTAATGTCTACTGAGTAAGAATACAAAATAAAAAGTTTACTGACATAAACAATATTCAGGGTCTGGCAGAAGTAATGCCTGCTGGAGTGTGGTTGGTAGGGTAATAATATGAGTGAATAATTTATAATGTTAATTTGAACATTTCACCTAAAATGCCATATGGCGTACTTGAGTATGACATTGTTATGATACAGAATCACATGCTTATGATTTTGTAATAAAAATTTTATAATAAAAAGGGGGCATTATTTGTGCCAGACCCTATATAAAAGAAAAATATACGAATTATTTTTAATTAACTTTATGAAAGCCATTTTCAAACACCTTAGAAATGTTGCTTTGTGTCATTTAACTTGCTAATTTCAGTCTTTGTTATTTCATCAATAAATCAGGTTTCCAAAGGACCTCTATTTGCTAACAATTTATTAGCAACTAAAGTTATATATTTCAACCCAAATACATTTGATTGCTAATATTCCATTATTATAATTTTTTATCAACTTAAAAAAAAACTGTCCTCAATTAACTTAAGATTTTAAGGTTTTCTACTTAACTAATTAAATGTACATGTCTATACTATGGGTAGTTTTGACCCTCTATTGGAAGCACATAAAAGAAACTAAGACATAGTCCCCTAGTTTGAGGATTTTATACTTTAAACTGGGTAAAAACATTTAAAACTCATCATGACCACCATAACCATTATCAAGCGCAGGGCTTCTATTCGTTTATTGAGTATGTAAAATCTGACAGGCTTAGTGCAAAATGCTTTGCAGATACGGCCTCATT
This sequence comes from Carollia perspicillata, assembly GCA_004027735.1. Classification (NCBI taxonomy): domain Eukaryota; kingdom Metazoa; phylum Chordata; class Mammalia; order Chiroptera; family Phyllostomidae; genus Carollia; species Carollia perspicillata. The sequence continues at coordinate 27,605 of PVKM010014899.1, read as the reverse complement.
AAATTCCTTCACTTCATGATATGGTATTATTATCGCCAAGTTACAGACAAGAAAGCTAGGGAGAGATAAGTTAAGAAACATGTCCAAAGTTACACAACTTACAGATGAGAAAGTCAGTAATCAAAGCTAATTCTGTTTCTAAAGTTCATGTTCTTACCCATCATGCAAGTCTGCCTCCAACCTCTATAATACTAAATGGAATATGGGTAAACAATGTCTGAGGATAATATAACAGGAGAAACAGCACTTCTGCTTGGTGGTAGAACTTCTTAAAGGGATGAGATTTTTAATAAGTTTACCTATTTTCAAACCAGGAAGGTAAATGCACTCTGTGCATTTACTTAAAAAAAATCTTCACATCAAATATGTGCTTAGAACTTATGCTGAAAATATTTTACAAACACTATGACAATCAAAACTCTAGGGAAAGTCTTTTTCTTTCTAGATCACTTAAACTAATGGGGTGAAGTGCCCCTGAACAGATTGTGAAGATACTTCTTTGTTCTGTTTCTCTTTTCTAAGTCCCTTTACCTCCCAAATTTGCACACTATTACTTCCTCATTACAATACCTACAGCCTTTTGTTTTTCTCATTCCATTCCTAAAACAAGCTTCCCCCACCCCCAATATCAATCCTAAAGAAAGAATCTTGGTGGAGTAATAATCTACACCTTGGGGTGCATTTATATCATTGTTACTATTCCCAAGAGATGGCGATTTTAGCCTTATTTCTGGTTGTAAAATAAGACTTTAAATTCTTTTTCAAGCATTAGTTAATAGATGCCTAATTTTTGGTGTAGAAAGAAATGGTAAGGAAAACCTCCACAGTCAGACTGCATAAGCAATCACACCACACGCCCAATAAGCAAGCCCCATGCAGATGACATACAGTACCCACCTGCTTTCCTCCTCTGCATCGGTCCTGTTTTCTAAGAGGCTCTGCCTTCTGTCCTCATGGACAAGATGGCAGTCAGAGGCCAGTACAACCTTTTCCAAATCTCTTGCCATTGCTATCAACAAAAAAAGAGAAAGTGCCAATGCCGTCAACAACAACAAAAAAAAAAGAGAGAGAGAGAGAGATGGGGGTGGATTTTGTTCGTAATTTTACATTGTCCTACCTCTTCCAGGAGAGAAGTAGTAATGAACAGTGAAAATGCCAAAAAGTATACAAAGTACTGATAACTCACCAATTGAATAAACAGGTATGAATAAGTTGGTTAACACAATTTTACAACTATTTTTTTAAAGGAAGCAACCAGGGCTCTGTGATAAGTTATTACTGGGAATCCCAGAGTGTGGAATACATTAAAGTTGGACAAAATGCAAATTTAAATATACAAATGCATTATGCCTCAACTAAATGTTTTATATTCTCTTTCATTCTGAAAAATAAACAAACGTGCACACATTTTTGGTCAGATAATTATAATTTACATTCCTCCTTGACATCCTTTCTCCACAAGCAATGTACTCAAGTAGTATGTTCACAGGCAAATTCTAATAGAATATATTAAAGAGCCATTTTGGGGAGCTCATGTAATGCATATCAATATCTTACAATACTTGTCTCTGAAACTGAATTTTCATTTGATATTGTACTACTATTATAAACATAGTATTCCTTTAAAATGTTTAAAAGATTAACGTAAGACTTAAAGACTTAATACTTAAAAAAGGTGCCATTTCAAAACATTGTTACCCTATGACCTGGAAAAGTTGATAATGTTCTTAACAAGGTCTTGCTATTTGAAGATTTCCCATCTGCTGTAACACCTAGAAAAACCAGGAACAAAATACAAGCCCAAGACTGGGCTGGAGACCTGTCTTCTAGCAAAACCTGGGTTTCTAACAATTTTAATGTGTTATGTGTGCATATGCTGCTTTTTCATTTGCAAGCTTTTTTGCACGTCTTAACAGACAGCTAAGGAATAACAAGTGTTCTTTTGTTTGTCAGATTTCAGGCATTCTCAGGGACACTTTAAAGCTAGGTGGGTTCAATTCACTCCATTCCAAGTGGAGAGTGTAACATCTCTGAAAAGATCTGCTCTCTTTGATCTATGTACTCGCAGTCTGAAGGAACTCAGTTTCACTGGAGAGTAGACTACTTATTAACAAGAGTTAAACAGTCAAATCCTTGAGATCTATATAATCTTATTAACCGATGTCACCCCAATAAATTTAATTTAAAGATGCATTTAAGAAAAACAGTCAAATCCTAAGCTTTGTCAGGGAGAATGTGCTGTCTAGGAAGCAAAATTGCCTTCTAGTCCCTTACACACAGAGCAATCTGTTCACAAAGTGGACTTCATCTGCAAATTATCTCTTCTTTCAGAAGCAATAGTATTGAAAGCCTAGAACACCACCTGACACATAATAAGCAATCAGGAAATATTTGTCAAAAAAGGACCTTCCTGCCTTGAAATACCCTAAGCAAAATAATAATAATAAAATAAAATAATAAAGCCATTAGGTATTGAGCAGGGCAGAAAAAGGGAAATCCAGACTAGAACCAGAACAGAAACAATACTCCTATAACAAAGGATCTCGAGTTTCAAAAATCCCTTGTGAAGAGAAAGTAAAAAATCATCTGAGAACTCGATTGGGTGGCATTTACAAATCACGTTTGGCATGCTTTATGTGCATGTGTTCCTCTTGGAGCAACTCTTTACACAGTGCTGACTTATTAAAATGTGATTTGTCTCAAATATTTTCATATTTAAATATGCAAACCCATTGCGAGATCAGCAGGTAGAGAACTCATACCGATAGTTCTCATGACCATGGAGGCAGCACGGCGGAGCAAACACGGGCAGATGCCCCGTGTCACCCAACGCTGAGGCGCCCCATGCTGCTCTTTTCAGCTGAACCGATGCTCAACAATGCAGTCGCTTGCCCCACAGCAGCCTCACTTTCTGTCGCTGTCTTGTTTTCCGATCAACATTTAATCCACTGGGTGACAGAGACAAGGAAGTACAAATGTACTTGAGAGACTGCAAAAATTTCAAAGTGCATTAACACCCTGGATATTAAAGTCCAAGTTCCACTCACGTCCAAGAAATGGTCCAAGAAGAAGAAGCGTAACAATCAGCAGACAATCGTGGATTGATAAAAATGATTTGACATGATGAAGGGAAGTATAAACATTACTGTAATCTTCAAAGTTGACCTATACCATTGTATGAATAAAACTGGAATAAACTAGAAATAGAGACCTTTAAGCATTTCAAAAGATTTGAAAAGAATAGAATAATATGGCATGATTCTAGAAATACACCTACATGAGAACTGGGCTAATACAACTCTGAATAACATTGATTCAGTTAGTGCTTAATTTCCACACTATATCTCATCCTTACCCTCCCAACCATCATAATTCCACATATGAAGTTCAAGAAGTCTCAATAAATCCTTCCCTGAAGCTAAAATAATTTGCCTAGCTAATATATACATAGAGATACACATATATAAAACAATGTATATACATACACAATTGTGTATACATATATATATATAAAACAGCATATGTGTATGTGTATACACACACACACACACACACAATTATATAAAACTTAACAAGGAGGCTTTTGGAAATGCTGGTTGATCCTTAGTCATAAATGCTAAATCCTAGGCATAAATGCTAGTCCACTGAGTAGTATGGTAATTATTTCTTTTTATGCTTCCTTTGGTGATTTTTGAAATGAAAACCTTTACCATGTGCTTCCCACCTTCAAACACCTCCCCATTCTCTATTTATTCTGCACGATCAGGGCAGGTGGTCTGACTCATTCTGTGGTCTAGTCTTAGTGGCCTGGGAATGTATGAGTAGGTATGAAGTCTCTCACGGGACCTGATTCAATCCCTTTCTACGGCACTTCTCTATCCACGGCCTGATGAGACTCCCAGCTGGCAGTGCTTCAGGATCATCATGCAAATTTTTGTTAATCTGATATACCATGCTATTTTTTCTCCTAAAATATCAGACTGCTCTTGGTGTGATGCCATTACTTTGTCTTTGTCTTTTTTAAACAATGTAAAGAAAGCATTTACATCCTGAGAGTATCCAGAGGGTTCTGTGCTTCATTAAAATTCAAACTGAACAGTTACACTTTTAAAAGTACTCTTCTATAACCTCCCTCTCTTCAACAGGGTAGAGAGGAGGGTTGAAAACAATACAAAGAGAAAAGCTTGTATTGCAAGAATAATTCTTACTCCCGTTCAAAGATTTCTGAGCTAGTAGAACATGAACGTGACTGTATTGAAACTGACATTAGTAATGCTTCATGGCAACCTCTGTCAATACATGATGAAAACAAAACAAAAATAAAGTTGAGTACAAACTGGAAATACTTCTTTTGAAATGAATCTACAAGTTCGCTTCAATAAAAAACTTGCAGTTCTTGAAAAAGAAAGTTGTTTAAAAAGATCTTCAAATAATCAAACGAGCAATGAGATGATCTGAAGATGAAAATGTCACAGGAAAATGTTTAACACTCATTCATAACTTTCTTCATCATCGCCCTGCTAGTGTAGAGTCAGAAAGGACCACTGCAGCAGCTGGAAAAGCTTACAAGAAAATACACTCCTGTATTTTACTGTAAATAATGATATTACTGATGCACTTCGTTGTTGAAGATCATAGTTTCTCAGAAGTTCAAATAATATATTCCATTATCAAAAAATTTACCCTATCCGTACATATAAAGTACTATATTCCAATATGTTGAAAGCATTATTTCATTTGTATATTTTAATTTTTTATGATTTTTTCATTTTTGGTAGTGTTTAGTCTTATTGCTGGAATAATATTTTAGTTTTCAAAATTTCATTTGCTAATAATGTTCATAACCAATATGTTAATAAACATTTAAATAAATTTATATTTCTTATCATTTTTACTGTTCATTTAATTTTTAATTCATTAATACCTTCTTACATTTGAAATATATTAGATATTGTCACTGATTTTTAAAGTATGAATTCTAGACTTTATTAAAATAAGTGTTACTATCTGTACTTTCACATTAACAGGAAATAAAGACGAAAACACTAATATTACCATTTTACTTTGGTATCACAATCATGAGAAATATGCCCTCCCTTCTCATTCTCAGTGATTTAAGTTCAGCAAACCTCTTTCTCCCTACTACCTTCCTCACTTTCCCGGGGATATCAGGGGCTTGAGAGACTGGGAAGCAGTTCTTTCCCACTTGCTCTCCGACAGCTTTAGTCTAGAAGGAGAGAGAGGAAGAGCGAAAGACCCAGGCTGCCGTGCGACAGCCATGCCGGGCAGGCCACTGGGGAAGCAGCCCCGAGGCGGATACACAGGCCGTGTTCTTCTCCTCAGCCCTTCAGGACCTTCGAACTTTCCTCCCAGAGCAGCTGAGAAAAATGGCTTCTTGGAGTCATTCTCACAATGACCACTTGAAATGTCACATTTATCAGAGTAAAGGTTTCCCAGGACATAGGTTCTCCATGAAGTGCCACATTTCATTGTCCCGGAGGGAAAAAAAAGTGAAATGACCTCCTGAGCCTCTGAGGTCCAGAGGATGAGGCTGCACCAGGCACGATTCTTAACTGTAAAGTAACGGACATGGAAAGGAGTCCAGCTACCTGAAACAGAAAATTACAATTACTAGAAAATTTTGGCCTAGCTTCACAATCTACGGTGAAGCTTAAAAAAACAAACAAACAAACAAACAAAAAAAAAAAAACGCTTAAAAATGCAGTGGGACTTGAAGGGAGGCCTGCTGCCCTTAGATCCTACGACAGGAACTCTTGCGTTAAGATACTACCCAGGCCACTGGCGGTGCATTATCCCACTGCTTCTGTGCATGCGTTCTAAGCCACTCCTTTAACTTGGTATCGTTTCTAAGTCTTGGACAGAAACATCCCACTGATGAAGCATAGATCACGTCTGCATCCTAAAGGTCTAAAACTCTGCCACCTACAATTAGGAAATGCACTCAGCTAGAAAGAGTGTGAATGTTTTGGAGACACTAACATCTGCAGCGAGGTCTATATCTCCATTCTGCCATGTATGGGCCATAAAAGAAGTGTTGGAATTAATATAACCTTGCATTTCTTGCAGTTAGTTGTATTTCCAGGTACAGTTTCAGAAAGAAGTAGGAGTGTCCATTGGATAGGGAGGCCAAAACGGCCATGGCTTCAGTTTTGAGACCATTGGACTTCAATAGTCTCAAAATATATTGAGCATCAAGTCCAATTTCTTAGAATTGGTACTTTTTTTTGAAAGAGTAAATAATGTCTTTTTAAAAACAGAAAGTTGAAACAGAGGTCTTAAAAACCGTTAGCAAAAACTAGTAACAAAAATGTCTAAGAATTTATTAAATTGTTTCTAAACTTTGTTTGACATACAAACTCACTTCAGAGTAATTATGACATAAAATCCCCATCCAACTAGGAATTTCTAAAGCCATTTCATCAATTTGTGTTGTAATAAAGATCTAAAAACTTTAGATCAATAAATCATTAAAGAGTATACTCATTTTTAAAAATAAGATGCATGACATTGCATTTTTATTTTTACTTTTTAAAGGGAATACAAAAATAAAATTAAAAAAGAGAGAAAAAAGGGAATACAAAGATAATCTACTTTATGTATGTATAACTTAAGTAAATCTTAAATTCCATATTTTATTATGTTGTTTCTAAGGACCAAATGTATATTTAAGTGTAGATTAAACATAAACTACAGTCCTGGTATCAAAAGTAGATAAAATGTTTCATTATATGATGTTTTGAATTCTTTACGAATTATTTTTTATAATTTCCATGCTTAGTTACTGAAATATAGTATGAGAAAAGTTTCAGACAACTATTTGCAAGACCCTCACTAAACTCACTGAAGATATGAAAAGTGTTATTTGCTAAGAAATGAAAGAATAAAATAAAGATAAATAAAGCTTTTCTTTTAAACAATGATTTTTGTGGTAATAAAGATATCAGATGGTACATAGAAATTTAAATCGGACATAATTGATGTATCTAATGAAAAGAATTATTTTATGCTCTCTATTAATGTGCACTTTTCCATTAATGTTCCTTTTGTTATCCTTAAGCAATGTCCTATAAGTAGAATCTAAAGTTTAAAATAAATGGATAAAAATTAGAAATGGTTATAACTGTACATGAGCTTGGATAAAACCCAGCTCACTCTTAGCCACTTTACCCTCAATGATAGAATTATTCTTTGTTTCTTAGAGCCCAGAAATTCCTAAAATAAAATGCATCGCTTGTTCCGAGTGAAACTTCCTCTTTTCTCAGTGTGCAGTTGCACGTGTACCCTACACGCCCACTTTTTGAGCAGACTGCCCCTTGTCGTACCTGCAGCCTCCCTGGGAGGGCAATTACAGTCTCAGCCCTCAGGCTATAGAGGAAGCCATTCAAGAGACAGTTTTCCCAGAGAGAACAATCATACATCAAGACCCGGCCACACTTGCTCAAGGAATGCGCTCTAGCCCATTGGGATGACTTAAACTAATGATCGCACCAATTACCAGAACATTTACAGCTGCATTATCTATTTGTGCAAAACAGAACAGAAGTGAGTCCTTTGTATATACCAACAGAACTGTGGCTGATTCTCAGATAATTAGTATATTATTATCATATAATATTCTAAAATTCTTCATGAAGCATCTTTATGATTCCCTGTCTGACTCTGATGTCAGAACATACATTAAGCTGATTTTCTAAAAGAACAAGAGACAAATAATAAAAGCAAGTGAAATAAAAAGCCCCCAAGACTGTGGGCACAGGAAACGCACTGAAATGATGCTTACATTCAGTCCTCCTGCAGCTCATGAATAGTCCTCCTGCTGTATTAAACGCCTTCTCTCTCCTTCCACTTATGATGGGAAATATGGCTTGGATCCCTACACATCTGAGTGAGAAAATTGTACACATTTTTAAAGAGTTATGGCAGCTGCTAAGTTCTTATTCTTTTAGTGGATCCAGGAAGAAGACAACAGATTTCTACCTCTGATGCCAATATTGTTTAGAAACCCTCCTGCCCTAAGTCACAGGACCAAAGGGCAGGTAAAATAGTCACACTGCGATGTGCTTCTGATTCACAATAACCACACTCGGACTGGACCTGTCTACCGTAGATCTGAAATAGTGGATTCTTGAACACATACCCATTCACTCCTGCTTGCTGAATTTCCGTCCTCACCACAAAACACTAGGGTTTAATAGGAGAGAACCCATATTATTTTTTTTGTTGTAACATGTTTTTCACTCCATCTCCTATGTCTACACAATTTCTGTATCAAAAAAGGCACTCGATGAGTGTTGATCAGTTCAATTAATTAATTACTACAGGGACAAAGCATCATTCCAGATAGTGCCATCAATAAAACTCTCTGTGGTCATGGAAATGCTCACACTATACTCTTTGAATAGAGTATACACAGCCACGTGTAGCTAGTGACTACCACATTGGGTAAGGCAGTTCTAGATACTAGGGTTACAATCATGACCAGCACTCTGTTTCTGCCTTTAAGGAACTCACTGCCCAGAAAAACAAGTTCAAAAATCATTGCAAGTCTTCATGAAAGAAGAAGTATTTGAGCTGGTTAGGCAAAATAAAATAGAAAATTTAATCTGCAGTAAGGATGCAATACAGCACCAGAGACACATACTAAATGGTATGTCCAAAGGCTGAAGACAGTATTTTGTGCTTAACTTTTGTAACTCAGATGTTAACTACATGAAAATCAGACTTGTTTTAAAGGTTAAAAGATAATATATATGAAGCGCTTAGACTACAGTAAGAGCTACTCTATATAGGCTATGATCATTATTATTTTAAAAATAAGTATTGTCTTAACACTGAAGTTCAGGTTGCTTATTATTCAAATAAAAAAATTAACCATCATTTCTTTTTCACTGCTTTATGAATATTTTCTGGGATGGCGGTGGTGGTGTTGTCATCATTGTTTTAGCTCGTACATTAGAATAAATTTCTTTAAGTCTGCCATTCCATATAACAATGCTCGCTACTTGGGCCAGATAAACACCTTGGATCCTTCAGGAAAAATAACAATATAAGTAAAAATGTTATTGTAAATGGTCTCAATTATACAAGACCAGAGAAAGAATTATTTTGCAAACACATGGCATTTCCTGGCATGGCTAGTGTTAGCGGTGAGGAAAAGGAGAAAGAGAAGAAGTCAGCGTACACGATCAGGAATCGCTGGCATCAAGTAATCTTTGAAGTTGTGGCCTGGAATCCGAGAACAAACAATACAGGTATGTTCTTTTGATTTCATTTCTTAAGGCTTTGGTCTATAAGAGAAAAGGTTAAATAGCTCCATCTAGAGATACTTATGATAGATCTTCGAGATACACAGTCCAAGAAGCCACCACAGGTGCCAAGTCCCAGACAAACCCTGTTCCTTTCTCCAGAGGGGCCCATGAATAAAGCTCATCACTGAGCTTAGATTATATCTACTGCACATGTGCGAGAAACCACTATGAACCAGCCATGAGAAACTTTTAAAAGGCTGTATTACTAAAATGTGAACTTAAATGAGTACAACTACTGAAAACACAAACCCCAGTGACAGTGAAATGAATAAACCGACAGAGCATTACTGTGGCTCTCAGATACGTTTAGGAGCATACACAGACAGAATCGATAGAACCAGGTCAAATTGGTTATTACAGTGAAGCAAGCTGTAAGACTGAAGGATCACCTTCATGCTGAAGGTTTATCTGTGTGCTGAGGATAAAATGGTGTGCAGAAATACATCTGATGATAGGGAGCTCACACTCTAATAGAGAATAAAGGCACTCATTAAATAATATAAAATTAAAAATCACAATGTGAAAAGAGCTACAATAGTGGTCAAACAATACAAGAAGTTCAGAAAAACTTCCCTGAGGAAATGACATTTGAGCTCAGATATAAACGTTGAGTATAATAAGGTATAAATAAGAGAAGAATATTGCATACAGAGGAAGAAAGCACACAAAGACTGTCACCAAAAAGGGACATTACAAGTTCAAGAAAGCAGAAGTGGACACGGGTGGATGGGGTGGGAAAAGTGAGACAGTGAAGGGAGCTTTCGTACTTCCTGGGTGGACTCCAGAATGTGCCATGGTCTATGCACTGTATTGTTTCACATGCTGCACTAACACTCAGCAATATACAGGGGTGGGCAAAAGTGGGTTTATAGTTGTGAATATGTGAAACACAGAGTTTATTCCTGTATTATTCTTCAATAGTATAATCATAGCCTGAGTGTCTTTTTCCATATACCTGTAAGCCTACTTTTGCCACCCTTGTATGATATCTATGTCTATCTATATCTCTCTATATCTAATTTTGGTTTCTTTATTGGAATGAGCAGAAACGACTGAACCTTTCTCAAAATGAGTTCTAAGACATAACATATGGGAAAACTCTAGGAATCTGTAGTCACTAAGTGATAGGTAAGGGCTTAGTGTTTAGGAAATGGCATGCTTTCCAAACAACAAGACTGGGAAAGGCTGACCCATTACAAGGGAGAAATTACACAGAACACAGGAGATTTTGGAGGATTATGGATATATTCATTGTCCTAAGTGTGGTGATAGTTTCGCAGGGCTACATACCCCAAAAAAAGTGTCAGAATGAAACTGATTTTTCAATCACAGGTCAATTTTTAAGACATCCTAATACAAAAATGAGAAAATATACAAACAAGAAGTAGATATGAGAAAAATGCAAATGATGATCAATGTATATAAAAAATATCATCACACAAATCATAAGGAAAAATGCACATTAAAACCAGAAGCCATTTGCACTCTTTATACTGGCAAAATACATATACAGGAGACCCTTGTTATATAAACCAAGTCCATTTTTTTAAAAATGTGGAGAAAAATAGATACTCAGACACTGGAAGCCTTTATTTCATTATTCTAAACGGGAAAAAATAACAATGTGTATGAAGTTCATACAAAACCTCAAATTTCCCCAAATATCACTAAATCACTCCTAAAAGCTATGTAATTACTTGCTCCACAGATGTATATATAATATGAAAAATGTTTAAATGCAAATTATATAATTATTTATTGCTTAACTCATTAGCATGTAAGTTTGTATGTAGGATTCAAATATATTGATTATGAGGTACTTTTTCCTTCTCATTGCAATAAAGACATACTATAATACACCTAAATAATATGCAATAATCTTATCTTTGGAGTTGTCAGTGAAGGGCAGATCCATATGCTGTGGAAACAATACAGTAAGAAAATTAATATTCTTAGAATAAAAGAGCCCAAATAAAATTCATCAAGTTGGACTTTAATTGTATTATATTATATTGCTATTTCAGGAACTTCTTTTTTAATACAAAGAAAATAAATTCCTTTACTTAATATAGAGCAAAAAGTTATGTTTCATTGTGAAAAATCATTTCCATATGTGTTTTTCATATTTTCTTAAACAGGAAACACCAACACAATAATTTACAAATATAGTTTAAAATATTTGTGGACTCAAATTACAAACAAAATGTAAGGAAAGTTTGCAAAGCATCAAATCAGTGTAGACTACTCAACTACTACCCGTAAGTCCAAGGAATCTACAAGAGGAACAATTACTAGCTCATTTGTTGGAAAAAACACAAAATTCAGACTTCAGAAATGCACCGCAGGCCTAGGGCCCCTCAGCACACAGTTTTAAGTAAAAATTTCTAGAATACAATTTTCCTCAAGATTACCTTAACCCAAGACATTGATTGAAGTAAACAATAATGTTAGCATTTCACACAGATGACAATTATCTTGTTTTCTCCTCTCAGGTATGTTTGGCTAGGCTGGAAATATCTAAGGCATCACTGGCTAATAGAACTTTCTCATGAAAACATTTTATATTGCTTGTTCTAACATGGCAGCAACTAGCCACACATAGGTATTGAGTTCTTGAAATGTGGTTAGAAAGACTTTTGAATTTTATTTATCTTAACAACCTGTCAGAATGCCTTTCATCAATAAATCAACAAACGAGTGTTGCTGAGGATGTGGAGAAAAGGGGACCCTCATGCACTATTGGTTGGAATGCAAATTGATGCAGCCACTATGGCAAACAGTATGGAAGTTCCTCAAAAAAATAAAAGTAGAACTACCTTATGACCCACCAATTTCACTTCCAGGTATACATCCAAAGCAACCCAAAATACCAATTCAAAAAGGTATATGCACACCTATGTTCACTGCAGCATTATTTGCAATAGCCAAGATATGGAAGCAATCAAGGGCTCATCAATAGACGAGTGGACAAAGAAGTTGTGGTATATGTATACAATGAGATATTATTTGACTGTAAGAATCTGCAATAGTATGGATATACCTAGAGTATATTATGTCAACTGAAATAAGTCAGACAGAGAAAGACAACTACAAAATGATTTCACTTACATGTGGAATCTGAAGAACAAAATAAATGGACAAACAAAGCAAACAGACTCACAGATGTAGAGAACAAACTGATGGCTGTCAGATGGGGTGGGGTGAGGGGCTGCGTGAAAAAGGTGAAGGGATTAACATGTACAAATTGCCAATTACAAATGTAGAGATGGAATGTAAAGTACAGGATAGGGAATACAGTCAATAATACTGTAATAACTATGTAGGGTCCACTTGGGTACTTGAATTATCAGGGAGATTGCTTCATAAATTATATAATTGTACAACCACTATGCTGTACACTTGAAACTAACATAAATAATATTGATTGTCAACTGTAATTGAAAAATAAAATTTAAAATAAAAATAAATAAACACACAGCCCCATGTGCCTGGCAGCTAACACACTGGTCAGCATAGGTCTAATGAATGATATTTATAGCCTAACTATCCCAAGTCTTAAACTATTACATATTTCTTGCTATTTCCACACAACCTGTCTTTCTCATCTTGATATGACAGTAGCTATCCTCTAAGAAGTTATCTAAATAGTAAAAACCTATAAACCAGTGTGTTTGGTTCATGGAGGCTTATCCATCTTCCACATAGAGCAAAGACAAAAGTTTAATAAATTTATTAGATATTTTACTGGTAAAAAGATATGGGTAATAGCAAAATTATTCTAGTTATTGGAGATAACATTAAATTTTTATCTTCCATCTAGAATTTGAGTAATGAGAAAGCCCTTTATGGACCTTAAATTGGCTCCTTTTCCCACAACTTAGATATATTCAATAAAGGGCACCAAGAAGAATGAAAGCTTATTAAAGGAGATTATTAATGTTCAGGCTCATTATCCCAACAGTTATTTTCCTCTGTTATGTCTCAGTGAAATATGTGGACAAGTGTAGAAATGAGGAAGAACAAAAGCTAAGGGGAAAAATGTGGGAGCTGCAGCAGTCATTTGTCAGGACACAGTTGTTCCCAACAACCTCTTTCAGGCTAATGACAAATCGTATCAAGTGAGGTTCAAGGGCTGCATAATGATATATATAGGGGTAGCCAAAAACTTCATTTGGTTTTTTCCATAAGATGGCTTTAGTAGAACTTAGTTGTCTTTAACTTAATTTGAAACAATTCTGTTAGATTGTATTGTGACATCTGTCACATTGGCACACATTAAAAAAATCTTATCAAAATTGGTGAATTTTTGTGCAGCTATTTTAATATTGAAGATGGAAGAAAATATGCAACAGTTTTGGTATATTAGCTTTATTATTTCAAGAAAGGTAAAAATGCAATTGAAATGCAAAAAAAGAAAAAGCTTTATGCAGTGTAAGGAGAAGGTGTTGTGACTGATCAAACTTGTGAAAAGTGGCTTGTGAAGTTTTATACTGGAGATTTCTCACTGGATGATGGTCCATGATTGGGTAGACTTGTTGAAATTGATAGTGATCAAATCAAGACATTAATTGAAAAAAATCAACATTCTACCACATGGGAAATAACCAACATACCCAAAATACCCAAATCAATAAAGTTGTTGGTGAAAATAAAAAATGTGTCTTCTATTTTATGGAAAAAACCTAAATGGACTTTTTGGCCAACCCAATAGAAGGTCAGATGCAAAATAAGAAACAGTTTCCAAGAGCAGGTGATATGACTAAAATACCTACCTAACAAATGCTCTTTATCTTAGAGTTCAAGAATCCCAGCTACATGAAAAGCACATTGGGTAAGAGTCCAAAAGAACATGGGTTCAAAATATTTGGGAGAAAAAAAGTTAAAATAAGTCTTACAAGATAAAAGGAAAAAATGTAAATGTTACTCTTATGTCACAGGCTGCCTGTAAAGCCATAAACTTACCATTCTTTATTAATGACCATGACATAGGTCAGTGCTTCTCAAAGTGTGCATATGGACAACTGGTATCAGAATTATTTGGGGAACTTATTAAAATAGAGTCCTGGGACTTGTCCCAGTTCTTTCAAACCAGACTCTCTGAGGATGCATATTGGAAATATGTATTTTTACTAATATCCCCAGATAATACCCATGCAACCAGAGTTTGAGAACTTCCATTAAAATAGAGACATAAGGAATGACAGGAGCTTGTAAGCTCACAAAGCCTTCACCCATATGTTTGAAGACAAAGGAAAAGGTTTTATAATTTGTTGGGCTCGATGCCCAAATTTTTAACCACCACCACATAGTCTAAAAATAACATTTACCCCATATGTTTAAGTTACTATGAATAATTTTATAATTTCAATAAACTCAGGATACAGATCTTTATTAGAAAATATAGTGATTAATTTTATGTGTCAACTTGAGTAGAACACAGAGAATTTTGAGCCATTAGTAAGCCCCAATTCTTGTATCAACTATTAATATCATTCTGATTGAAATCCCAAGGTTCTGGCTCCAAGAATTAACATGTCTTCATTATGATCCTGTAATCACTATTCCTAAATAATGAGGGTGAGTGAGACTTCCATTTCTAGGAACCTCAGTTTACGTCTAGAACAAGGCACAGAATACAAATGATACTTTTCTTTCAACTCAAGGACTATTAAATATAGACTAGAAAAGAATCTTTCCAGTGGTGTCAGTTGATAATAGGATAGTTTCTCTATCTCTGTCCAGTCACTAGATAAGGGAAAAGTCTTCCATGAAGACTCAGAAGCAGAGTATTACTCTGTGTTAGTTCAGGATTTAATTCCACACCATCTTTACATGTTAGACAACACAAAGCTACACTTGACAATAAAAAGTAGTTTCAAATATTATTTCCTTAGGAAAAAAAGTGTAGTCTGGGTTGATAACATCACTGTTTTAGGTTGGGTACCCCTGAAGTACACCCTGAAGTAAGTATTTGAGTGAATAGACAAGGCAGGAAAAGAAAGACAGCCAAAGTTTGCATCATCAAGTGAGTTTCTCCTGAGGATGAGTGGATCTTGTTCCCAGTGGGGAAATCTGGAGACTAATAAAAAACACATCAAAATTATCTGAAGGGAGCTTTTGTATTTATAGACAAACTCCTGTCAGTCATTTGCTGAGGAAGAGAGCATTAATTGTCCCACACTTCTGGTTTGCTATGCACATGGTAAAAGTGAAGAGTCCCAGAAAACTCCTGCAAATGGATACAGACAGTGGCAGATGAAGGTTGGTTTTGCATGCACAGAAATGGTAATGCAGATAAAGCATTGTCAGGGCACCAAGAGGATCAAGAACAACCGTGAAGGAACTGGCAGAGTTACACATGAGACTCTGCTAGAAGAACACATCCCAAATTCCAAATGAGGCTGCACAGAATTATCTAGATTAGGGCACATCAACTATGGGATCCCAATTCAAAAATAGCAAACACACAGACAAACAAGTCAGTATGACTTGAGTTAACATAAAAAATAAATAACAGAAATTGACTCCTAAGAGTATCAGGTAATAAAATGTAGAATATATATGTAAAATAGTTATATAAAACAAATAGACACATTTGAGAGATTTAAGGAAAATTAATGATTGAAATTAAAAATTCAGTGGAATACAGTAGTTGAACAGCAGATTAGGTTAAACAGGAGAGCTAATAAACTAGAAGACAGAAGTTACCTAAAATGAAAAACAAAAGGATAAGGAATCAAAAATGTAGAGTAGTGAAGACACGTGGAGTATAAAATAACATGGTCTACTCAATTTCTAAAAGGCATTCTAGAAGCAACAAAGAAAGATAATTCAGGGGCTTGGGAAAGTCAGTATTTTAAAAGATAATAGGCATCAAATTTTCAAAGTTTTTTTAAAGAATCCAGTCCTCAGATTAAAGGAGCCCAGCAGGTCCCAAACATAGTTTCTCATCATGGTGCAAACATTTGAAACAGCCCCTTCTAGACTCTTCAGTACCCTGCATGTTGTTGTGTTGTTATATTTTAAGGGTATGTTTTAGTTCTCACCTTGTTGGAACTTTATGCCACCTTTTCTGCAATTGGTATTTTTTTATCCTTGATATATTTTATTTACATGGCATGCCATATTCATTTATTTTTTTCATGTGTTGCTTCTTCTCAGTCTCCACTGCTAGTTTCTCACATTTGTCAAAACCTATTATAATGTCCTTAGCCTTCCTCTTTTTTTCTATCCACACTTTCAATTAGTTATCTCATTCAAACTTACAGCTTTAAATACCATGTATATGGCAGCAATTCCCAAATTCATATCTTTAGCCTAGAACATTCTTCCATAAATCTGGACTCATATATAAAATGACCTACCCTTTACCTCCAAATGGATGTCTTTTAACATCCAGGACTCAACATGTCCCAAGCTGAATTTTTTTTATCTTCATTCCAAAATTTCTCCAACTACAACTTTTCTCATCTCAGTAAATGACAGCCCTATCTATCTTTCCAGTTGCTCATACCAGAAACCTTGAAACCACCCTTAACATCTCTCCTCAGCTCAGTAAATACCACTGGCTCTACTTTCAAAATATATCCAGAATTGTATACTACTTATCACTGTCATAGATACATGCCTGGTCTTAACCCCAAATCTCTTGTTTGGTCACTGCAGGAGACTTTGTGGTGAACTTCATCATGAGCCCCAATTCTTTATTCTTTTGGTCATGCATTTCCCCCCAGAACCTTAAAATTAAAAACAAAGAAAATTTCTTTTCCCAAACCTTGATGTGGGACATGGTAAGTCACTAATGGAACTTTAGAAAAAGTAACAAAAGAAGGGTCTCATGCAGTACCTGTAAAATAGAGATACCTCGATTGTGCTTCTGACATCACCAAGAGAATATTCCTAGCCAATTTGCTGGTCCTGAAAGAATGAACTGACCCCAGCAAAGGTGAGTAATGAGTGCCTGAACTCGGTCAATGTACACAGAAACACCAACCCAACCTATAGATGTATGAGACATATGTTTGCTATTGTATGCTAGGAAAATTTTGTGATTTTAGCATTATTACGGAAAGAATAGATGGATATAGCATTCTGACAAGTCTCCCAAATTCTCCCCTGGAATCCTAAAATCTTGCCTCAACACACATGCCAGCCAGAGATTTTTTTTGTTGTTTCAGTTATCCTTTTAGTTTTGTGTTACTTTAATTTCCCATGACACATTGACAATTTTGAAAACAAAAAATACAAATATAACCATGTACTTATTTTAACATTTCATCCATATGTCATGCCATATTTTGGATGGCTTTGACAACAGGGAATGAACCTAAGCAATAGATACAATGGAAAACATATGACTGGTTATGTTCCCCAGCCCTCAATATTTAAAAGACATCAAGTGAGAAACATTAATCAAGTGAGGATCAATGTTGATGTCCGTGTTTCTTTGCATATACTAATCAGTGTTTTGAGTGTAACAAAACTGAAAACAAAACCATCTTATACAGCCTACTGATGTATGAGTTTTTCTTTTAGAAACTGTCTACTCAAAATTCATAAAATGGTCTCAGTCTTTAAAAATAAAATTAAGGTTTATATTTAATAACCAGGTGAATTTTATCATAGATTTCTTTTTTACATTTTTTATATTTATTGATTTTAGGGAGAGAGAGACATTGATTTGTTGTTCCATTTATTTATGTATTTATTGGTTGATTCTTACATTTGACCTGACCAGGGATCAAACCCACAACCTTGGTGTATCAGATGATGCTCTAACCAACTAAGCTACCCTGGCAAAGCAATAACCAAGTGAATTTTAAAAGAACATTTACTTTCAGCTATATTTGAAAACAAATTATCCTTCAACTTATTAAAATATGTCCTTGCTCAGCTAATGAAAACCCCAATGTCTATGAATCTTCTTGGATATTCAGATGAAATATCTAACATACACCAAAACAACTAAGGTTAATGTTAATTATCACAAAATTATGAGACTGTGTGAAAAATTAGGGGGAAAACATCATATGCTATAAGGCAATACACAAGATGATATGAATCCCAGTTCAGCTGCCTTCCTTGAAAAAGCCAATAGTGGAGAGGCAAGTGCTGGTGCAAGGAAAGAGGGGGTTTATTCAAGAACCAGTTGGCATCTTGAGAAGATGGGGGACTCGCCTCACCAAGACCATCTTAACATCTCAGCACAGGCAGGGGTTTTTATGAGTGGGAAGGGAAACACAGAGCAAAGGAAACCAGAGGGGGTTGTGGGCTGTGGGTGCTATGTATTAGTCAGCACAATCTGCTCTGAAAAGCATCTCAGAGCCAGTCAAGCAGATGGTTTGGTTTTTATCAGTGGAAGGTAAGCAAATCTCCCAGAACCCAAATGCCTGAAGGCTGGAATCTGCCTCTTTTGAGGTTAGCTTCCAGAATCCTTTAAGCAAACAGACTGCTTATCTGTACTCCATGTGAAATTACAACTCATCATTTATAGAAACAATGTTAAGAGAATGATCGAGTGGGTTACAAAGAGGCAACACACGGCTTCTTTGTGTTTTATCTTTGTGTGAATAAACTTATACTTTTTAAAATATGTGTAATACACCAACACAAATATCAGACTTAACCCTAGGGTTTTGCTACTGAGCCAAAGTAAAACCAATGGATGTTTAAACCAAGACACTAATGATTAAGGCCACCATTAAAAAAAATAAATCATTCAATGACTTTTAAATGCTATTAAATACTTTTGTCCTAATGAAACTGGAAAAGTCAGCATTTGTACTGCCTGTCACTACCAGAACCAACAAGTAGAGACAAGGATTGAATCTTTATGGGTGGTTTATTCAGATGCTGGCAATCTGAGAAGACAGCGGGTTAGGTACTCTCAAAAGCCATCTTTACATCTCATCTCAAACTGAGCTTTTTTATAAGAAGAAAAGGGTAGGTAAGGGGTTTAGAATTCAAGAAAAAAGTAGCTAAAGGATTTGGAATTCAGGGGTAAAGGTTAATCAGGTATGAGTGACAGTCCAGAGATTTTCTTAGCATCCCTTCATCTACTGACCAGTAATTTTATCTGCTTCCTCCACTAGCTTTCCCTCCCTGGAGCGCAAAGGCTCAGATATCACCTTGATTGCTTGCAGCCCTCCTGGGGCACAAAGGTCCAATCACTTGCAGGCCTCCTGGGATAAGGGTAGATGTAGTTATACGTTCCAGTTCCTGGAACAACATCTTTTTATATGCATTAATCACTAAGCCTATTAACTATAACTTAGAGCTAAAATAATTTTAACTCGAGTTGCCCTTTCATTACCTGGCAAAACCCACTACTTGTAATATTTAGCTATTTATTCTATTTTTATGAGTTTTTTTTCCCTGTCTTTCCTTATTTGTCTCCTTTGGGCAGAATTAACCACTGAACACAAAGATTACCACATTAGAAATCTTCCATGGTTTCCGACCATGGTTACAAGATCCCATTCCTGCTTAATCTGGACAGATCTTTTTCACCAAGAACATCTGCCACCCAGGATTTCATCCTGAGAGGGCCCGGCCCTGCTCTAGGAATGTTACCCAGATGAAAGTCACATCAAGAACCACTCTAGTCTGAATATTTTGGGGAAGACACTGAAGTAGATGATGCAGGATTGAGATGATCTAAATTTGTACTTAGTAAGGAAGCCACTGCCTTGGGATTGTCTCACTTTTACATTAAAATTTTAGTTGATTTCAGATCACAGATATTAGTATCACCCAAGGGGATTCTTTGCATTCAAAATGAAGATTCCTTAGAGTCACCACAGACCTCCTGAAGCATAATGTCTTGGTAGAGGTTGTGAATATGCATTTTAAAAAATGCTTACCAGGTGCTTGGTACTCACAGAACAACGTCTCATTTAGAAGTTGCTGCTGCTAATTAATAAGGAGGCCCAGAGGAGGTGACCAAGGGAAGATCTGCATCCAACCCAAAGCAGACCCTAAAGAATTGTTACAACTTTCAAACTAAGCACCTATAG
The DNA here is from genome assembly GCA_004027735.1 of Carollia perspicillata. NCBI lineage: Eukaryota > Metazoa > Chordata > Mammalia > Chiroptera > Phyllostomidae > Carollia > Carollia perspicillata. Next base: position 7,261 of record PVKM010014899.1, on the reverse strand, counting down.
GTGCTGATGCTCTTTGCTATGCTGTGTGAAAGGAAAATGAAGAGTTTGACCAGAAATCCTGCAGCTGTGGCATATCCCTGGGCAACTGCCTTCAGGAATACATTTATACTCTTGTTTACATTCCACTAAAAATACAATCTATTCTGTATTACAATCTTGTCTAGGTTGCTCAGGCTAACATTGTTTTAATTGAATAATTCTGGCATCTGACATAAATTATAAACTTACTTTGCAAACCAGCAAAAAGCAGACATTGCATAAAACATTTAAACATAAAAGCAATGAAGCAAATATTACAGTTGGGGATTTACTCTCCCATCTCCAACTCCAAGCAGCTTAGCCTGTGTTTACTGATTTTTCTCTTTATTTCTCTTTTTGGCACATCAGTAAAGACTAAGTAACTCATCTAGACACTATTGTGCATCTTTGAAATCAAATGACTTTGGCTTTTGTGTGCTAATCTGACGTTTCACCTTGAAAATGAGCAACAAGAGTTGATAAATACCTATTGAGCTGTGCCCAATAGCAGTGGCGGACATGAGGCTGATGGCTCTGATTACTTGTCATCCACTCCAGGATTCATCTAGAAGTCTATGACAGAGCCTTTGAGTATGGAAAAATAATGATGTGGTTACCCAGACAAAGACCCAGTCCTTTTAAGCCAGACTTCCCAAAGTCAGTGCCAACATCAAGGCCCTATTAAAAAGAAGAGAATGGAATCCTACCTCATTACATACCCAACGCACACATGCAAAAACATATCGGCAGCCACTTTACACTACACTTTCTAGAGTGGATTCCAATATTTTATCTCCAAAACATAGGTAAGTAATAGATAAATAAAAACATGTGGAATAAAAGGTATTTATTAAATAACTCTAAATATTCGATTTTAAAATGGCCCACGCATTGGCAGAATAATTCTGGAAGGTGATCGAAATTCACTGTAACCAGTGTGTGACCTGTGCAAGCCATTCCACATGTCCTCATCTGGAAAGTGGAGATCGGGGACTGGATGCCAATTTAATAATTCATAAGGTGAAATTATCAAAGTGAAAGTCAGCTTGAACAAAAACTAATACTGCTGCCACTTTTCAACATGAAGAAAAATATAGACTCAATGTTTCTAGAGATTACTAAATTGGAGTTATAATATTTAAGATAAAATTACACAGATGATTATGATATAAGAAATAGAAAAAATGCAGACAATTATAATTTAACTGCCTATTTATGTATATCATATCCAAGAGTATGTGTCTGTATTTTGATATATCCAAATATATATAAATATAAAACCCAGGACATATATAAAGAAAAATTCCTTATGACAATATGCACATACTGAACACACATTTTATGGCATTAAGAGAAAATTAGATAATCATGAGAAATGCTTGGCCTAGTCTATAAGAGGATATTAGTAGAACTATACAGTAATATAATGTTTAATACTTAATAAATCCAAATGAAGAGAAGGCAGCATTACTGAACATAGTGAAGACAGACTGAAGATATTAGGGGGAAAGCAAACGCAAATGATTAGAAGTATAAAATGTTTTTAAATGTTGTTTTCCTATACAAAATTAACTTTATGAGTGAATACTTTAATATGTTTCTAACTTTTTAGAAATATCCATTTGATTATTTTAATACAATAGTGGAGAACTGGATAAAAAAGGAAAAGTAGTGTTGCAGAAAAACGGACTCTGACACAACATGGGGTCAATGGAGTGAGCGCTTTATTAACGCATGCGGACCCAGAGGAGACAGCCTCCAAATTCTGGGCACTGAGGAGGGGTCAGGCGAGTGGTTAAATACCTTTGTAACAAAGTGGGGAGAGGAGGGGGTCACACGGCACAAGCAGGGAGCAGGAGAGTGGGAGCCAAGGACACAGAAGCAGAGGGTGTAAATTGCCCGGGGTCAGGGCAAAGAGATAGTGAGAGATTAACTGAGTTCGAGACAGAGAGTCAAGTAGTCAGCAAGTGGTCGTCTGGAGCCTGGGGGCTAGCAGGGAGTTATCAGAGGTTGGAAAGAGTGCCAGCTTTAACTTCTATTTACATTTTAAGCTCCTATTACAGTAGGAGAAGCAGTATGACAAGAAGCGGGAGGAAAAAATTTTAAAACACCCCATCTTACTAACTTGATCTTCTCTGAGAACAAAGGGGTATACTCAATGCCTGATAGTTTCAGAAGGACTGAAACAATCTTCTCCTATCAGAGCTTCAACCATCTTTCTACTCAGTAGTCTCCCTTACTCTGAGCCTCATTGCCTTCAAAATGGACCATACGCTTCTTTAGATAGAGACAATGTCTTGAACATTGTTGTATTTGTAGCACATAGTACAATATCTGGCACATGGTGGGCACCTGTTCAATTACTAATTCAAGCAATATTTATTTAGCATCTACTACATGGCAGTGATGTTTTAGGATCTGTGTGAGTAAATTCCCAACTATGTTCGAGTGGCAATTTCAGCATTCACTACTTAATATCCCAGACGTGTTTCTTTCTCCCAATACTCCATACGGATGAACCATATGCAGACCATACTACATCACAGGCTGGACATAAACTACTCTTGATAATTATTCTGTGTTCACAAAATCCTGTTATCATTGCTGTTGTGTACCCATATGCTGTTTTTCCCATACTTCCCACTCTTGAGTCTGAAGGCTGATTCATGTATCCAGGTGATAATTATATTAAAGCCTGAGGTGAATCATAGTTGAAAGGTGGAGAATATTTTCACTCTGCTTCTCTATTCTTTAAATACAGCTCTTTTAAAACCACCAACTTAACATTTTTCTATCTGGACTGAAACTCAACTTAGTGCCTAAATAATTAGCCAGTTTTCAATCTATTGCCTCTCAGCTACAACTCTACCCTTCATTATCTTCCTTTGATACTGGAATGGCGCTCCCTTGCCAGCTGGCAGGATATCAGTCTTTGTCACTAGTGGGCACTGGAGGGATACTGGAGTAAGGAGCTTCTCTTCCTGCTCTTAGTGTATTTTGTGTTTTTTTTTTTTTATTATTAATCCTGTAGTACTGAGCTGGGGTGCAATGCACCCAGTGGAGTTTACCCGCCAAGGAGTTTTCTGGCACCCTCACACTCAGTTTTCAGGCAAATTCAATGGTCTCCCCACAGGACTTCACGGCAGCGCCTAGCAAATCTAGTCCCGTGGACTTTGGATCAGTTCTCATCCTGACAACTCAGCAACTTAGGGAACTTCACTATCCAGTGGGCTGCAAGCCCAACCCTCTCCCACAAAGTGTGTATCCCAGCAGTGGAGGGAATCCTTCTCTTCCCAAGTTATTTTCTTCTTCGAGTACTCTCTCTAGGACCCAGAGTATTCTGTAGAATCCTCTTTTATGCCCTCTTAGTTATGGATGGATAGATAGATGGATGGATGGATGGATAAAAGTATAAGGATTCTTATTTAATTTCCCCTGTTCAAATTATTGTTTAGTTTCTGTCTTCTTAGGGGATCCTGTCTGATACACTATTACAAGCACTAGGAGTAGAAGCAGATTGGCTTCCATTCTGAGGATTTTTTAACAACTCATCAAAGCACCTTCATTAGAAGTAGAACCGATCAGTAATATAGAAAGCATGGCATTGTCACTCTTTGGGTAAAAGAATTATAGTTTTATTTATCCATAATTAAAATATTAAGAGTAAACTCTTTTCAAGGTTTCAGTTGTTTCCACCCATGATATTATTAGGTGTTGCACAAACAAGAATGTTCAGACAAAAACATTTTCCTGGATGACTGTTCTACAAGAAACTCCTACAAGGCATGTGCTGGACATTATGCAATTTTTATGCATCTTACATATCTTAAGTACATTTCTCTTCTCAAACGGTACCTAAATACATTCAATAAAAATTTGTTTTGTTAAATATACACATTATCTAACCATAAAAATCAAACACTATACCACTTAAAGGGCTACCACTGCATTACTGAAGAACTTCAAACCGATCCATTAACGACACTAAACCAAAGAAAACCACGAGTGCCTTAGCATAAACTTGGAATCTCTCGATGTAAACAAAGCAAACCTAGATATATATTTTTTATTTCATTCATTTTATTGTGATGAAAGCTACACTACTATTAGAGGTTTCTATCATCTGACTCTCAAAAATAAATGTGATTGACAGAGTAAGCTCTTGAATCACTTAATTACCAGGCTCTGGCTGAACAATAACTAATAGTTTTAGTCAGAATACAATAACCACTAATAATGTCACAACAAAGCCATGTAGTTTAGTATAAGACTCCATAATACTTTCAGATTTCTGGGCTGTTCATTCCTTCAACAAATAGTACTAGTTTCAAAGAAGATAAAATGGACAGTAACTCTGCCCTCAAGGAGCCAGGAAAATGAGAAAAGTCTTCATATCATTTGAGCTCATTCTTGAAGATAAGCATAGCTTTGTGGATGAGGAAAATAAAAAGCCCTTGAATAAAATAACTCTTATAAATGTGATAGACAGGAATCCACAGATAAATGGACAACCAGTTTTGAGGTTCCAGGTGAGGTTCTCTACCCAAAATTTGTAACGTATTCAATTGTCACGGTAGTAGAGATAATAACCTTCTAGACTGACTTGGGGTTGGGGAGGGCAAGGCAGGAGTAGTAGAAGCTTAAGGAAATAATGTATCATAGCATGTAAATAAGAGATAAAAGAGTTCTAAATGAGATGAGGAGCCAGCAGCTGGGGGTGGCATCACCTGCCTTTTCCCAAGGGAAGATGGGAAAACTGCTTAAGCTAAGATCTGAGAGAGGCTGGGGGCCTAGAGCAGTGGAAGGACAAAGACATATCCTCTCGACCAGAACGAAACTGAGGTCAATAACCTTAATATCACCAGAGAGTTGGTGCTGTGAGCCACCACTATAAGACCTGGCTCTGGGCTGGGGGCCAGAAGCCTGGGCGGAGATGACTTCCAAACTACATGGTAGCGAATTGACAAGTTGGGGGATGAAATTGGGAAGAATGTGACTAGAGAATAAGATCAAGGTAAAAGACTTGAGTTGTAAATAATAACTGTAATGAGCCTATAAGCCTATCAGTTAACTTCTTGAAATTATATTGTCTGTGCTTTTTATTTCAGCCATGTTTATATGCATTAAATATTACCTCGATTGTGAATTCGATTTACACTGGGATTTTGATGTTAAGCACCTTGTTAGGTGAGTATTAGACATTATATATATTCTTTGCAGAAATATCAATCCAAATCATTTTTTTTCATTTATTAATTGGGTTGTCTTTTTATTACTGAGAGCAAAGCATTTTTGTTCTAAATTTAAGTCCCTTATCAGAGATAGGATATTTCAAATATTTTCTCTCATTCTATGAGATATCTTTTCACTATATTTATGGTATTATTTTCAGCAAAGAAGTTTTTAATTTTTCTGAAGCCCAATTTATCTATTTCTGTTTATGCTACCTGTCTCTTTTGGTAACATATCTATGAAATCAAAAATACATTCGCATTGTCTTTTATATTCACCTGTATCATTCCTTTTATTAATGTCTTAGTCTGTTTGGGCTGCTATAAAATACTATAGTCTGTGTGCTTTATAAACAACAGAAATTTATGCCTCATCACTTTGGAGGCTGGCAGTCTAAGATCAGGGGGCCAGTGTGATCAGGTTTTGGTGAGGAACTTCTTCCAGGATGCAAAATCCATATGTCTTCTTGTGTCTTCACATGGCAGAAAGAGCTGCATGAACTTTCTGAAGTCTTGTTTATAAGGGTAAAAATATTATTCATGAGGGTTTCACCTTCGTGACCTAATCATCTCTCAAAGACCCACCTCCTAACACCATCACATTGGAGGTACGATTTCAACATATGAATTTTAATGGGACACAAACATTCAGTATATAACAATTAGATTCAACTTTCTGTGTAGTTTTCTTTCATTTAAACCTTAATGGCTGACTCAATTTAATATTTCTCATAGAGCAGGTCCTCTAGTGATGAAGTCTCTCATTTTTTCTTTTTGAGGGAATGTGCAATTTCTCTCTCATTTTTGATGGATGGTTTTGCTGCATACAGAATTTTTGTTGACAGTCTTTTATCTCTTGGAAATTAGTGTATGTTATTCCACTGCCTCTGGCCTCTCTCATTCCTGATGAGAAGTCAACTGTTCATCTTACTAAGTATTCCTTGTAACTGATGAGCCATATTTCTGTTACTGTTTTTAAAATGTTTCGTGTTTGCTTTTTAACAGTGTGATTATCATATGTCTAGGTGTGCATTTCCTTGCGGTTATCTTACTTGGACTTTGTTGAAATTTTTCAGCCATTATTTTAAAAAATATCCAAATATTCTTTCTGCCTATTTTTCTCCTCTTTGGAATTCCCATAACACATATGTTGATATTTTTATGTTTTCCAGTATCTGAGACTATTTTTATTTTTCTTCATTCTTTTTGTTCTGTTTCTCGAGAGAGAGAGAAAATACTCTTTCATTTCTGAGGTATCATTTCTTTAGGAATTCCTTGATTTTTATTTTAGCTAAGGTTTTCTTCCAAATTTTTTTAATGAGCAGTTTTTCTAAACCTTTTAAATTCCTAACCATACTGGGCATTCTCAAATATGATTATCTCAATGATAATTGGAAATTAAACAGAGTTGAAATTATGCTGACTTTTCAATTTACTTACCGTCACCAGTTTAATTCTAGTAATTCTTGAATAGAGTTGAATCATGCTGGCTTTAGAATCCACTCTTAGATGCAGTGTCTTCCCTGTAAAGCAGGAGAAAGTGTTCTATTCTTAGTGTACCATTTAGAAGATTCGTGACTTGAGTTGGAGCTATTTTTGTTTATTGAAAGCATCTTATGCCACTATATCTAAAGGGGGTTCCTAAAATCAGATGACAAAAAAAGTGTTTTTAAGAACCTGCCATAACAGACTCTTCAATAAAAGAATCTCTACTACACTAAGAAAACTGGACACTTACATTAAGAAAGAAAACTAGGCAGGAAAACCTTTGGTTATTTGGAATGGCCATTATTTAAATCTTTCAACAAATACTGAATAAGTACATCAATATTATGTACAAAATATTATGTTGGAAATTATGGGAAATAGAAGGGTGCAATCAAAATGGCCTGTGCTATTAAAGAATTTACAGTCAAGTTGGAGAGACATGAGCCTTTCATTTAATGCCTGTAGCACAAAGTGTCATTACTCCAAGGTACTATAACAAACTAATTGCTTTGAGAGCACAGAGG
>PVKM010014898.1:0-28578 GCA_004027735.1 Carollia perspicillata | reverse complement strand
CTCATATGTGGAAATAAAACAGGAAGCAACAAGTGAACAAACAGAACTGACAAACTCACAGACACAGACAGCAGTATGTATGGTGGTTATCAGAGGGGGTGGGGGGTGGGGGAGAATGAGATAAAGGGGGTCAAATATATGGTGACAAAAGGAAACCAAACTTTGGGTGGTGAGCACACAATGCGGTACACAAATGATGTGTTATAGAACTGTACACTTGAAACTTGTATGTTACTAACCAATGTTAACCTAATAAATTCAATAAAAAACAATTACATTTACTATACCTACTAGATGAGTGTTGGAATCAAATCTATATTTGCCTCATTCTAGTATATTTATGTTCTCTAAAAACTAAAGGGATATTAAAATGTTCCACTAAGACTTTAAGTGCCCCAAGCAGTAATTACTCTGAATTTTAAAAAAACAATCTACAGTTCTTATGTAGCGGTAAGAAGACACTTGTTTGATTCTTGGCATTTGTTACTTGGAATTCTCTGGCAATGGATTCTAAGACTTGTCATGGCGAACATTTTAACACACATTACATATAATGTAGGTTACATGTAACCTACACTGAACACAGAGTCACACATTTTTCACATGGCCAAAAAGAGCTTTAAAATTATAGTGTAACTTGATAAACAATTCCACACCAAATACTCAAATAAAGACACATTTAAAGATGTGAGCCTACGAGATACCTTGCTCTTCTTTAATCTCCACTTTTCCGGACGCTTTGCCTTTTTTACTCAGTTTAGCATCTGGAACACGATAAACCCTTGCTCGAGCATTTACAAACAGCGACGTGCTGGAGTCGAGAAATAGCCAACCTAATATAAAGAGTTAAAAAAAACCCCTTCAACTTAAAGTTAATTTTAAAGAATCTCGGATGATCACCTGCCCTGTGTGCACATGGGGCCGCCACCTTGTTCTTCTCTGAACCCCCCTTCTCCCTCACCATGGCCCCCGTCTCTGTGCGGTTGGACTGGCAGTTTTCAGTGTGGCCTGAGCCACGGGCCCCTGGGGGTCCCCAGCAGAGTTTCAGGGGGACCATTCTCCTAATAATACAACTAGCCTGTAGTCACACAAGCCTGTTGCTTGACTTTGTCCCCCTGTGCTGACATTCCCTATCGTGCAAAAGCACGAGTCGTTAACACCGCTGGTGCCCGAGCACAATCAAGGCAGTGGAACCAAAGTGTCCTAGCAGTCGGCGTGCTCTTCATTGCAGTGCATTTGCAGTTTATCGCTCGACGGCGTCTCTGATGTAGCAGTAAAAATTATAGCTCCTACTAAATCTTGGCCTCAGGGGCCACGGACCACACTTTGAAAACCACTGGTCTAGCTAAACAGGGACAGAGGCCAGAACAGCGCGGGGAATGAGGTGACTGACAGGAAAGCAAGAGAGTGGCCCGTCACACGTGTATGTTTCTTTACAAGTCTCTCATTTTTGGTCGTTAGCACTCTAGCTGATGAAACCCTGGACTGCCTTAATGTTTCTGCAAGAAAAATGAATTTCAAATTCTTAACAACTAAACTTCCAGAATGCAAGCTATTTCTAGGCTGAGGACTGCCTGTATTATACACAATCTTTTCTATAAATAAAATTGCCCAGAATGGATATGAATATTTATTATTATATAGAACAGAAGTTAAGTAGGTGGAAACATTAGCTATCAATACAACCTATATCCTTGTGCTATGAAGATGTAATTTGAAACATTAGTACACAATGTAGGTGAATACTGCATTCCCCACACTGACTTCTCAACAAAACCCAGAACTAAATCCAAATCAGCTCCTAGGATAATATTAATATTTTTATCTCCCACCTGAATTTTGACCAAAAGCCTTCTCTGTTGCTCTCAGAGATTCCAGAAGATTAAGAAATGTAATACAATCATACTGAGAGAGATACTGCAGTAAAGTTCGTAATATCTTCAAATCCTGAACCAAGGATTTAGTCTTGGCTCCAAGCTGGTGCCACAAAGGATCCAGATAATGGCGGATTGTCTAAAACAAGAATAAAATGTAGTACTGCTAAAATATGTTCAATATAGCTATTATTAATACAGATTATGGTTTCAATAAACATTCCAAGATACCTAAACATGCTTAAAATGACATTTTGGTTATGTATATTTTATCACAATAAAAAAGACCCAAAATATTATCTTCCCAGGAAGTAGATAGAAAATTTCAGGTCATGATATTCTAAAAAAGTTTAATTTTTCAAATATAATACAGAATGCTTTATCAGTAGAATCTTTATGATCAGATAGAGTGAATAATTATCCATACTTACATATTAGTCAGAAGAGAAAAGACCTGATAAACTGAGCAAATTTTTTCTTTTTTACAATTATTTCCAGTGACAAAGAGGTTGATTTAAAATTTTAAATCCAGGAACTCAGTCTGCCAAAATATTTTTTTAAAAAGCTGTCTGGAATTCTTAAAAGGTCAGCATTTTCTGGATCTACAGCTCAGTCTTAGACATTTACCTACCTGCATTAATATTAATCTATGATAAAAAAGTTGGAATAAAAATTCCTTGAACTATTTTCTCAATTCAGAATGCAATTTTAGGAGAATACATTTCACATTCCTCATTAATGAAAACTCATCCAAATGATTTTTACTTTAAACAAGAGACCATAAATTCTGAAGCATTCTTACGTAAAACTCTTCTACCTGTAGATATCCGAATGCTGTCATTTAAGAGCAAAAAGGCTGTTTATCCTCTTCTTAGTCATACTTAAAATAAGAGACAATCATTGCAAAGATCAGAATTCTGCTTATATGCCAATCCGCATATTTTACTACAAATGATTACTTCCAGTAAACTCGAAGAAGCTATCTATACTTTAAATCACCTCCAATTTAATTATAAACAACAGCAAATTCCTTTTAAGAACACTGCAAATATTAAAATAGCTTGCATTCTTTAAAATTATAACAAACTGGGCTTACAAAGGAAAAGAAATAGAGTACCTTGTCAAAGGCTTTTCCAATAGCATTTTCTAGAGATAAATCTTCGACTTCGAGCGACGGGTTATGGCATTTCAGCTCCTTCAGGCATGCGTTTAAAATGTCCAGTATAGCGGTCTGCATGGCGAGCATGGCCGGGGTCATGGAGACGTGAATTTCCACCACTTCAGGCTTGTGCTGCTCTAGAAACGAGTTTACTGCTACATGAAACCTAAAGAGACAAATATTTTTCAAACATTTTCTAGAGTTCCAACAGTTACGTATTTCTGGTCTTAGTTTCATAGTCTAATTTTTTTTTTTTTTTGGAAATGCAATTGAGAAACAAAATACAAAAATGGCAATGTTTTCAGGAATACTTTTAACCTCAATGAATGGAAACTATTCCAATAAGGCAGCGGTCTGCAAACTACGGTCTGGGCTGAATCCAGGGTCTATTTTTACAGATACTGGAACACAGCCGTGCCCACTGTGCATGTGTTGTCCACCCACGGGTGCTGTCACCCTAGGGCAGCAGAGCTGACTGACGAGCAGGCCACATGGCCTTCAGAGCCTAAATCTCTACAGTCTGGCCTCTTCCAGGAAAAGTTTATTGATTCCCAAAAGAAGGTATAATCAAGAAACAAGGACTACGACAACTACTTTTTTAAAAAATCCTCACCTGAGGATATGTTTATTGATTTTAGGGATAGAGGAAGAGAGGGGAGAGAGATACACACACACATTGATGTGAGAGAGAAACATCAATCAGTTGCCTCCTGTACTCGCCCCAACTGGGGATTGAACCCGCATCCTAGGCATAAGCCCTGACTGGGGATAGAACACACAACCTTTTGGTGCATGGGACGATGCTCCAACCAACTGAGCCACCTGGCCAGGGCAACAACTACTCTTAAATACCTTATAGTATAACCAAAATACCTATTTAGCATAGGTGGCAAAATGTTTGAAAATTGAAACCTTCTGCTTTTCCTAGAAATTTATAGAAATTCTTCAAAATCTTTGGGTGACCTGGCTGGTGTGACTCAGTGGACTGAGTGCCAGCCTACGAATCAAAGAGTTGCCAGTTTGATTCCCAGTCAGGGCACATGCCTGGGTTGCGGGCCAGGTCCCCAGGAGGGGGCGTGTGAGAGGCAACCACACACTGATGTTTCTCTCCCTCTCTTCTTCCCTTCCCCTCTCTCTAAAAATAAATATGTAAATCCTTAAAAAAAATATTTGGGCATTATTTCCCTATGGGTAATTTTGAAAGTGGAAGTGGGCGTCTTTGCCAATAAATCTATAGTTTACCTACCACCGCGGTGTATGTGAGTCTCTAGGTCAGGGGTGTCAAACTCATTTTCACCAGGGGCCACATCAGCCTCGCAGTTGCCTTCAAAGGGCCAAATGTAATTTTAGGACTGTATAAATGTAACTACTCCTTTAACCAGGGGCAAAGAGCTCGGCACTGCCATTGGGTAGAAACAAGATGCCGGGCCGGATAAAACAAGGTGGAGGGCCCGCAGGCCTTCTGTTCACCACCTGTGCTCTAGGTAGATCTCTGGGGGTTGCACTACATGGACAAGAAAGGATGCTGTGGCTGCACTGGGATAGGTTGATGTGCTACCAGAAAAATAACTTTCAAATCTCCCTCTCCTTTTAAAAGAATCACAAATGTGCCCTGGCTGGTGTGGCTCAGTGGACTGAGCACTGGCCTGCAAACCAAAGGGTTGCCGGTTCAATTCCCAGTCAGGGTACATGTCTGGGTTGCGGGCCAGGTCCCCAGTAGGGGGTGCACAAGAGGCAACCACACACTGACGTTTCTCTCCCTCCCTTCCCCTATCTCTAAAAAATAAGTCTTAAAAAAAAGAAATAAAAATAAATAAATAAAAGAATCACAAATGGGGTCACCAGACAGTATTCATATTTGAATACACTTGCTATGAACCTGACTAGCACGTATCAAGTCCAATTACAGTAAATTTTACATTAAAGTGCAAAATTAAATGACGGCAGATTTTCTCTCAGAAGTTGATCACATAATGCTATTTACCTTGGCCACAGATACAGCTTCTTTACAAAAAGATTTCTCATCACTCTTTCCACATGGCAAAAACCAGGATCGAAAGCAACAGCATTGTCTGTGAAAGCTTTGATAAAACCACGTTTGTTTTTCTGGCGAAAGAGGCGCAAGATGAAAGCTTCCTGACAGGACTCGATTATCCTGTGAGCCCTATACACCAAGATGCCTGAGGGGAGAAATTATAATTTCAATTACAGAATAGACATGAATTTTCACTCACTTTCATTTGCTTATTCATCCCATTTTTCTCAGGTGCCTCCTTGAGCATGGGCAAGTGCTGTTCTAGGCTGGGGATGTGTAGCCTCAAAGGAAACAAACATTAACAATGTAAATAAGTAAAATATTCAGTACGTTATAAGGTGATAAGAGCTGAAGAGAAAAAATAAATCAGAGGAGAGGCAGTATGTGTGAAGGGTGGTGGTTTGCAATTTTGGACAGGGTGGCCTCATTAAGGTGGTGTGAGTAAAGGCTGGATGGGCACCAGAGGAGCCTCTCGGCCAGGTGGGCCAGGAGAGTTCCAGGCAGAGGGAATGATAGGACTGGAGGCCCTGGGGTGGGGCGTGTCTAGCCCAGTGGAGAAAGAATTTCTGAAAGCTAAGTGGGTCACTAATTCTCCTTTTATATGTGAATCAGATGGGCACGACGCAAAATCACTGCATTTCCCAGTTTGGGCAACATGTGCATCACATTATATCCTATTAGATATATTTTATCCTATTAGAATATTTTATCACATTGTATCCTATTAGAATAATTCAATTTTCAGAATCAGAATGTTCAATTGAGTGGTAAATTACTCCATTTAAAATAAAAACCTTTAATGTTTAATACATAAGGTTTTTTTCATGTGGGTGTGGAGATGACACCTCTGAATCACAAAAACAAGATTACACATTTTTTCCTTATTTATAAAATCATTACTGGACCAGATGATCTTTTTAATATATAGAATTTTAAAAAATATTTTATTTATTTATTTTTAGAGAGAGGAGAAGGGAAAGAGAAAGAGTGGGACAGAAACTTCCATGTGTGGTTGCCTCTCATGTGTCCCCCACCAGGGACCTGGCCTGCAACCCAGGCATGTGCCCTGACTGGGAACCGAACCAGTGACCCTTTGCTTCACAGGCCCGTGCTCAGTCCACTGAGCCACACCAGCCAGGGCCTAATATATAGAATTTTGACGTGGTGTGATTAGTGATAAATTAGGGAGAGACACGAGATGACATAAGAGTGCACAGACATCATTTCTGGATCCCAAACTCAATTCTACGATGATTCTCAGTCTTTTAGATGCAAATCCAGCCAGTAACTTATGTCCGTTTGCTATAAATGTGCTTGGATGTTTTTGCTCCAGGTGCCATCATTCCTAGAGTCTGGAAAGTGACACCAACAGCAATTAATGACCCCTTCCAGCAGGTCGATACACTCAGTTCAGATTCTATTATTTTGATGTTTAAATTTTGGATCAAGGTAGGTGGAACTAATATGTATTCTACCTAAGCAAACTGGTTTTTTTTTAATTAAGGTAAAAATTAATAGTATTATTTAGGAATTTAAGGACAAAGGATTTTCAATCACCCCAGTACATGTACATTTGGAGGGACTGAGCAAAAAGGAAAAAACACTCATGGACATGGACAACAGCATGGTGACTGTTGGTGGGGAGGGGGGTATAAGGGGATTATATGGTAATGGAAAAAAAGACAATAAAGATAAAAAAGAAAAGATTTGGTATGTAGTAGGTGGGTTTTTCTAAGGACTCTACTGGGCCATGCTTGCTGACCTGGATTGAAATATTACATAAAGTAAAAAATAATAAAAATAACTTCTAAAGAAAAGGTGAGCTTCAATTTAAGAAAATGTTTTGTTCCAAAAGGTTGTCATTCTTTGGGAACTCAGAAGGAGGAAGGAGAAAAGAACTAATACTACACCTGAAGCCACAGGGTTAGGCACTTTTATAGAGTTTTATTTTGTTTAACTCTCACGATAATTCTATGGGGTAGGCATTCTTATTACGAGACCAGGAAAGGGAAGCAACTTAATCAAGGTCGTCCAACCTGTAATGGGAGACCAGATGTTCCAAATCATGTTTGGGAATAAACCCAGGTTTTTCCTACCAAGTGACACCATCTGAAAGCCCCCGTTTTAAAAAATAAAAATAAAAACAAGAAGCAGGTCATATTTCTGGGGCAATTCTGGTCCCACAAAAGCTTACTGAAACTTTTTATGCTTCTGGGACATTTTGTAGATACTTCTTCACATCAGCCTCCTCTAAGACACTGCCTGAGGACTGGAACATCACAACACACAGTAAGCACATAATGCTTAGTATGAGTCACACACAACGCTAAGAATTTTACATAGGTTATTTCATTTCAACAATCCTGACAATAATCCCAGGAGGAAGGTAATAGTGCTGTCTCCAATTTACAGAGGAGTTAACTGAGTTACACAGAAAGTAGCTTTTAGTTAGAAACTACCTATAATTCTCTTTTGAACACTTATTATACTCAGATTCTCTGTGCCTAAGTAGGTCGAATGATGACTGAAAGAGCAATCCTGACATCTAGTGGTAGTTCAATGTATATTTTTCCACTTCACCAACTTAAACTTAAACTTAACTTCACTAAACTTAAACTTCAACTTAAAAAGCAAAGGAAAACAAAACCACCTATCAGAAAGCAGCGAAGAGTAAAAGACTTTACGATGCACCAAGATTTCTGATTACAAAAAGCCAGTATCTTTTTTTGTTATTACTGATTAAGTGTTTACTACGTACCAAGCACTAATACTAAGCAATTTATTTCATTTCAATTCTTACAGAAACTCTAGGAGGCACTATTTTTCTTGATTAAAGAAATAAAAAAATGGGCTTATGAAAAAACCTAATGAAAAGTTAAGTAACTTGCTTGTAAGCAGTGTCATTACCAGGTAGTCAGGTGATCCGTGACCACATGGTCTGTGCCCTAGCTTATAACAATTATAAATGTTACATAAAAGTACAACAAAACTCTTCCTTTATATATATGGTTTACCACGAACCCTATAAAGAATTCATTCATATGTTTATTCATTAAATATTTATGAAGGTCTCCTAGGTTCATGGCTGTATGATAGGCAAGCAGGAAGTACAATTACGAATTAATTGCCTGCCTCTCTGCCCTCCACAAGTTCACTACAGACCACAGTACATCCACGTATCACTCATCCAACAAGTACATGTTTACTGCCTACTATGTACCCATTACCTAGCCTGGGATGAACAAGTTGCCCCTATGCCTACAAAGCTTGTAATCTCATGAGCGAGACAGACAGACAGGCAAATGTTAGGTGGCCGTCTGGGTGCTATGAGGAGCACAGGATAACCTGAGGGCTAAGAGCTGGGGCCTCTGAACCAGCTTTGGGGAAATCAGAAAAGGTTTCCACAGAAACAAATAGTAATACAAAATTCCTTTTTTATATTAATTATAGCTAAAATTAAACAATTCTCGAAATAATTAAGCAACCACTTGGTTTAATTCACATCATGGGAAATATATTCTTTAAAGAGGAAAACCAAATATTTTAGAAAACATATAAAGAATGTTTACAGACATTCAAGTCCTGTTATGTTCTAAAAATAAATGCCACCCAATTACCATGTATTTACTGAATATGAGCTTTGAAACCAAGGAAAATCAATCTCACATTTCTTTCCTTACTCAGGCCACAAATATGTATATACTGAGCATAAATAATGTGTCTGACATTGTGCTAACGGTCGAAAAGACCAGTGCAACACACAAGAAGGTTCCAGCTTAGAGTTGAGCAGAGGGAACAGACTAAAAGCAAAAGGTGCAAATTTATGTACAGTAAGGTTTCAAATTCTTACCAGTAATTAAATCTGAAGGTATTCTATCAGTCAAGAAATCAACCACAAGTATTCGACTTGTTGCAAAGATCACACCTCCTTGTGTGTAAACCTCATAGCGACTGTTGCTTGTGATTTCATTTGTTACACGGTGAGGGAGGTGTTCCACTCCTTCTATCTTAAGCTGATTGATAAAATACTCCTAAATGAAATGAAACTTGATTAGTAGGCAGTTTAATACAGCGGGCAGTTTTTATTAGGTTGTAGGTATTTGTATTTAAAATGATATGCTGCCCTTCTCAGAGATAGCAAACTTAATAATGAATATACAAACTAAGTTGCTACTTTATGTTGATCAATCAGCCAGTCTACACTCAACTAGGGTTTTCTTGTTTTTTGTTTTGGGGTTTACACTAAGGAATCACTGCACTTGTTATCAGCATTTTAACAACAATTAAAAAAGACTTTTAAACCCTGGGTTAAAAGATTTCTGCTGCCTAGAAACTAGTTCCCACCAAAGCCGGGTTTGCACTGCTTGAGGAGATCTCCAGGGGCTCCTTTTCCCAGCTAATGTTCTGACTATTAGCGCTGTCAAGATCCACCCTAGAGGGAATTTCATCGTGTCAATGGGACCCTTGGCCCTCACACTTTCAGCTCACCACTACCTTTCTTGGGGGGGGGGGGGGGGGAGGGGCGGGGGAGCTGTGTTGTTGCTAAGCTTATACCAAGCACTGGAGATACCTAGATGAATGGAACAGGATCCCTGTCCTCAAGGAGACTGTAGTCACTCTTTTCGCCTGACATTTTCCTCCGGGCTCACTAGACTTGTCAGACCAGGCTGTATCACCTCTCAACACCCCCAGCACTGATATACCCCTCACCTTAACCCCAGGTACCCTTCCTCAACATCCTTCGCTCTCAACTCCCTTCCCTTCTGATCCTGTGCCCTCCTTCCACAGCTCTGATGAACCCTCTGAGTCCCTCCTCTTCCTTTCAAGGTTCTCCCCAGCCTCAGCATCTTTCAGGTTTCCCTATTACTCTCAGATTCCGCCATCTCTATCCCTTTTACGGATTCCACGCCTTTGACCCCAGGAAGCTCTTCGAATATCCAACTTTGGGATTCTCTCATTATTCCTGTCCTTTTACAGACATCTCTATCTCCTTCAGGAGCCTCCAATTCTTCTCTGCGCCCCCATCCTCCTCAAATAACTACCCTACTCCTCTCAGAGCCCCTCCACCATTCGCACTGTCCTAGGTCAGGGACCTGCATCCCCCTCGGGTCCTCTCGCACCCGTGTCAGGGCCCTGCACCAGCCTCAAGGACCCTTATTTAGCGCCTTCCCACCAGCGCCTTCCCACCAGCACTATCCTCGGAGGCCTCGCACACGCTCTGGGGCCTGCGTCCGCCCCAGAGGCCCCCAACGCTTTTGGGATGCACCCAACCCGCGCCGGCTGCCGCACCTCCTCGGCCGGCTGTGTGTTGAGCACCAGGACCAGGCATGCCGGGTGGCAGTGCAGCCGGAGGAAGTGGTACAGGAGCCTGTCCGCGCCGAGCCCGCGGGCGCACACCACCAGCCCATCCGCTTCGAGTAGTTCCAGCACCAGCTGCCGCTCGTATTCCAGCAGCGGCGCCATAGCCGTCAGTCGAGCTGACGGTCCGGGTTTCATGGGCGCCTTTCCGGGCTGTGGCCGAACACTGACGAAGGCGGCCGAGCTTGGCCGAAGAGGAGCCGAAGCCGAGACGAATGTCGCCCGAAGGAAGCCGAAGACAGGAGAGCCCGAGAAGACGAACGCTGGCCGAACGTAGCCGAAGAGGAACCGAGGCCGAGACGAGAATCTCCCGAACGTAGCCGAAGTGAGACGAGCCCGAGAACACTAGTGCTGACCGAACTCAGTCGAAGAGGAGCCGAGTGGAACCGAAGATTCGTAGAAGCACCAGGAGGTGCTAGAGCTCGCAACTGGTGTCCAGTACCTGCCTCAGGCTCCACTCCCGAGCCTTCAGTTACTCGCATTGTCTTGTAGCTTGGGTTTGAGAGTCAGGCGTCCTAAATCTGGACCTAGGACACACGGTAGGAAAAACCAGGAGAGCAGAATGAAATACAAGGAGCTTAGTTCCCCGACCTTGACCATTGAAAAAGTGATTGTCAATCTTCCAAGTGCGCTTAGAACAAAAATGTTTTGAGTAAGCAGAATAGTTTACTAATTTCAGGGCTTTTGTTTCTTTCGGAAGGTCTTTAATACAATAAACTATTTAAAATAGTGTCAACCATGTGTCCCGCAGCAGCCCTGTCCCACCTTCCACTAGAGGGACACCTTCCGTAGTATTTGGTACTATTTGTTCTATGTCTAGAAATGCCTGTTAATCTACTGAGAGAGACTGTTCTGTGTAGAAATCCCTTTTCCCAACATTCATTGTTAGAAAAAAAAATTAGATGTAAGCCAAAATAAAAATCACTTGCTAGTCCATTACCTCGAAATATCCACTGTAACATGGCATCTATTCTTTCAGTATATGTGCAGGTGTATACACACTCTCTCACCACTCAGAGTTCTCTTTCTAATATGAGCTAATAAGTAACCCTGGTTTAAACCCCAAGTTTGTCACTAACATTTGACAAACCTCTGAATGTGGCGTTCAATATCCTTTCACAAAATCCTTTCCTATGGTGAGATTCTGTAATGAGATATACAGTAATTACTTACCTCATCCCTTATTAGTGAACATTTAGACCAATGGTTTTTGGTGGTGAAGTCTGTGTCAACAGGAATCCCCAGTTTGGGGTGTGGTGAGGAAGGAAACATTATTCAGCACATAGAGTTCAATGGTGTTACAGCACCACTGTGGAACAGCATCCTTCCTTTGAGGCCCCTCTCCACTCCATTCATTCTGGACTGCTGAGATGTCCTTGGTGTTTCAGTTTCACCCACCCAAGCACAATCTCTAGTCACTGGTGGAAAGGGGAGTGTACTCTCTCAGCCCCGGGGAAGCTGACTTATATAGAGAGAAGTCTCCACCCCCTGGTCCATCCTCAGGCAAATGGAGACTGCAAATCCTCACTGTCTGATTGGTCCAAAAAGCACTGTTTTGATTGGTCAGAATGGAGCTTCTCTGATTGGTCTGTGAAAGTGCTAATGATGATATAGCTGCCAAGCCAAGCACTGATTTGACAGGGTAAGTCTCAGTCATATTGGTTGAGATATGATTCCAGGATGAGGGTTGGCTCAGAAGTTAGGAACATGGTTTAAGCAGGCAATTCAGTGTGGGAGGTGGGCAGTTTAGTGCAGACTTCTTCCTGAAATGCGGCCTGTGTGAGAGGCCCCTGTTTAGAAAGGGCTGTTAGGCTCTCTTTTTAAATTTGGGCCCAGTGGGCCACACTAAGCTCTTCATAGTGGGTATATTCTTTCTCAGGGCTGACAGTTTCCATTCTTCCTAACCCAATATTATAGATAATATTTCACTAAACATCTTTGTACATAAATTCAACCATACCCCTAAGATACACTTTAGAAATGGATAATTACTGGAATAAAGAGAGAAAAAAAACCGTTTATAAGGCTTTTCATTACATTCACAGTGCCACATTGCCCTCTAGAAAGCCTGTACCAATTTACGTTCACATCAGCAGTTTACAAGAGCATCTGTTTCTCTACCTAATTACTACTTAATCCAATATTTTACTTACATTTTGTCAAGATTAAAACAGCACATAATAATTTCTGAAGGCTGGTTAAATGGAAAGGGATGTCTGCAGACATTGTACATACAGCAACTTCTATGAGACAGGTATTAATCTCTCCAGTTATGCAGGTAAGAAAAAAAAGGCTCAGGGAGGATAGGAATGTAACTGGGGCACTGAGCTAGTTCGTGTACTTCCTAGATTCAGTTCAGGACCTGGTGATTAGAGACTCAACACATAGTTGGGGTATACAGTTGAAGTGGCAATGCTGAGATTCAGACCTGATTCCCAAGATGTGGTATGCAGAATAATGGCTCCCAAAGACATACACATCCTAATTTCTGGAACCTATGAATAGATCCCTTATGTGGCAAATAGGACATTGCAGATGTGATTAAGACAGAGATTCCAAGATGGGGAGATTACCTTGGATTATCAAGATGGGCTCAAGGTAATCGCAAGGGAAGGGGGGAGACGAGAGGGTCAGCGTAGAGAAGGAGATGTGACAGTGGAAGCAGAGGTTGGAATGATGTGGAAGGCACTACAGACCAAGGAATGCAGACTTTGGAAGCTAGGAAAATGCAAGGAAATAAGTTTTCCTCAAAACCCTCCAGAAGGAACACAGTCCCACCAACCCATTTTGGACTTCTGACCTCCAGACCCAAAAGATAATAAATCTGTGTTGCTTTAAGCCACTAAATTTGTGGCTTAAATTTGTGTCACAACAGCAGGAGGAAACTAATCCACAAGCATTCACTATTTCTATTATCCCGAGCTCTAAAAATGATGTCCTCAGCTGATTGAAACAAAAGCAAAGCAAAGCAAAGCAAAAGCAAAACAAAGCAAAAGCAAAACAAAGCAAAGCAAAGCAAAACATAGATGGGAGTATATAATGCAGCAATAATTTTGGAAGGTGATTGGTCATATATATGGAAATTTAAAATATCTGTATACGTACATATACACATGAAGATAGAGTCACTTTACAGATGTTTGTTGGGCATCCTCTATTTGTCAGGGCCTGTACTAAGTGCTGAGGGTTCATCAGTGAGCAAAGCAAGCACAAGTTTTGCCACCACAGGATTTATATTCTAGTAGGGAGCTTGTGTACAAAGATGCTTATTCTTTATATTCTTTTGCGAACTCTCATTATTTCTCAGGTATGTCTCCTAAATGTTCATTACTAAGACACTAGTCAAATTTTCTTCAGTTTTCCCTAATAAGTGGGGTATCATACAACTATTAAAAGCTGTATATGGCAAGATACACAATACATGCTATTATATACTAAGAAAAGCTTTTGCAAAATCATAACGCATAGTATCCCCACCATTTGTCTAAAAACATCAGTAAAAAAACAATTTTTTCTTGTGTCTGCATGGAAATGCTATTAACAAAAGCAATTGTTTCTGGGGAGTTGAAATGAGTGGTCAGCATCAGGGTACGACCTTAATATTTTAGTTCATTCCCTTCTGTTCTGTTTGACTTTGTTCTGATGAACTTATACTGCTTATATAATAAAAACAAAAGGAAAAATTTCCCAGGTGCTGTATAAGTATTTCATCATCACTAAAAAATATTACCTGGTGAATTCTAAATTTAATATCTGTGTGGTGGGTAATACTTAATGTCAAAAGTGAGTATCTGAAGAAGCAGACTCTTGCAGATTCTAACAGATTGTGTCTAGACATTTTAGTTTAGTCTATAGGGAAACATTTTCAGCTTAAAGTGAAGGGATGCTTTTTTCATGTCACTGTCACATAATTCTCCAAATCTTTCCTTCTTTTTTCAGTATTCTGATCACCAGTACCATCACCCCTCCAGTCGCTTTGCAAGTTTCAGTTTTGCCCAGGAGGAAACAGGGCAGGCTTTCAGCTTTCCGCCTTTGGCATTGGGCGGAGAGTGAGACTGAGCATTACTTTCTTTCTGACCTGAGATAGACCCCAGCACACCTCAGTTACCCTGAGCTTGGCTGCCATAGGTAGGCCACTGTAATTTCTCTTAGCAACTTTGGTCTTTCATTCACATATATATATATAATATATATTATATATAATGTATATATAAAATATATATTATATTATAATATATATTATATACATTATATATTATATTATATTATATATATCATATCATATATATCATATATCACATATATAATATATATTATATAATATATATTCCATATATATATGTATGTATGTATATGTGTGTATATATATGTATATGGAATGCCTACTAAATCCAGAGGCTGGAGAAAGGTTTAAGAGTGAACACTTCCTGGGATTAACTCCTCCCCTAAGGCCAGATCACCATGGAGCCTCTTAGAGTTTGTGAGTGTGGTTGAATGGTTCAGGCTCTCAGCTTGGCTGCCTGCTAGCTGTATGACCTCATGCAAGTTACTTAACCTCTCTGTGCCTGAGTTGCCTTATCTTTAAAATGGGACTGATGATAGGACCAACCTCAAGTGGTTGTTGTAGAGATTAATTAAGATGAAGAACATAGCAGTATATGGCTATTCAACCAATTTTAATTCAGAAATGTAATGTCGACTGCTTTAACATGATCCAACTTAATCTAGGACATGAGGCACATCTACCTGTCAGATTGGAAACCAAACATTCCTCCTTATTTCTAAGGAGGCTTTGATGCCTGAATCCTCCCTGCCCTCTAATAAGGGGAACATAGTTTGTGGTTGGGAGTCACTTGAGCTCTGGTTTTAAAATGTCTTAAAGAGGATTGTGAGAGGAAGAGAGGAAATGAGGAGGTTTAATGTGGAGGACTCAAAAGAGTGTGGGTTATAGAACTTGAAGGAAGACTAGGGTGTGGGGAATGAGAAGCAGGCAAGCAGGTTTCCATGTGGGGCCCGAAAGTCCTAGCACGGCTCTCAGGGAAGATGTCTCATCCTGTCTGGAAAAGCAGGACTGAGAAAGGGGCCCCAAGAGACCACGTGTCACAGTCTTGCTCATCCAAGAACCTCCCACCCAGAGTCTATGACCCAT
This sequence comes from Carollia perspicillata, assembly GCA_004027735.1. NCBI lineage: Eukaryota > Metazoa > Chordata > Mammalia > Chiroptera > Phyllostomidae > Carollia > Carollia perspicillata. Next base: position 13,003 of record PVKM010014898.1, on the reverse strand, counting down.
TCACCCCCGAGTTTGTACGTCAGGGGTGGGGTTTGCAACTCTGACAACTCTCTCAACCAACAAAAAAGGTTGAGAAACACGGGGCTTGAGTGTCCTTTTAATGGTTACACAGGTTAGGACCACTAACCAGCTAGAGGTAGGTGGGCAAGTGACTTGACCATTGCAACAATAACTAAGCCACACTAAGCAGGCTTCAATGTGCAGACACTGTGGTGAGACTTTTACTGGCACGTGCAGGGTGCATCACTAACCAGTGTCCTGGCTACGGCTTGCTCTGCTCAGGTCCTGCTTCTCCTCCTGCTCCAGGACCCCCCTTTCTTGAGATCAGGGTGTCCTGGGGCACTATGGAGTGATCTCCACTAAGTTAATAAGGTAGGTACTATTACATTCCTTATTTTACAAGTGAGGAGACTGAGACTTAGAGAAGTTAGGTAGCTTGTCCAACATCAACCAGCTAACTGTGGAGCATAGAGCACAGTCCATCTGACTTCTAAACATGTGGCATTCATTCACTCCTACCCCCCACTGCCTTATTAGTTACCTGATGCTGCAAGGCCTTGAATGCTGTCCTGAATCAATTAGCCTTGAACATGTGTCTCAGATTGTCCTTTCACATACACTCGGAATACTCTTGGATCAATCTCTCCCGATGGCATTTGGAGTTTTTGCCGATTGGCTACAACAATACTTGCAAAAGGCTGCTACAAATTCAGCAATACTTTCATGTAGATTCGGGCCTATTAATCCCAACAGCATCTACAAACATTTGAGGAGCTGTAGTATATAACCTTGAGGAGTTTCTTAACTGATTCCATCTGCAGGCGAAGGTTGGTACACACAGGACGGGGGAAGCAGTTGCAATACCTGCAGAGTTCTGCCAGGAACTGACATCTGAGGGAGGTTCACTGATGTGGATCTCTTACATTAATTCTCTGAGAATGCAGTCAGCTGCGTACTGATGCTGTATCTAAGTCCATTGAGAGAAGACTTAGTATTTGGTTAACTAATTATTCCTTGTGGAGGCAGAGGGAATTTAATCATTAAACTAATCTTTTCTCTTGGAAATAAGGACTTTTGGTAACTGTAATTAAAATAAAAATATTTTTACTGTTTGACAAGCCACTCATCATTAACAGAAAAGGGTAAAAAGTTAGAATGAAGCTGAACATGAAAACTGATTACCTACCCTCTTTGCAACAAGTAGACTTTCCTGAAAATGGAAATTGTTCTCATGGTTTAGGCAATTAACTTCTTGTAGGGATTTATGAGTGGCCCAAGGAGGTGCTTCCATGGGAAAAATAACACTTAAGTCAGGCAAGTTTTGTGAGGTGAGTATTTCCTTATTTAAGGATTTATGGAGACATTCCTTTCCCTTTGCTGCATCCTCTCTCTTAAAATGTCTTCTGAGAAGGAGCAGAGGACAGAACTGGCTACATAATTTGTGGGGACCAGCACAAAATAAAAATGCTGGTCATGCTGTTAAAAAAATGATGGAGAATTTCAAGATGGCAACAGCAGAGCAGTTGACGGAACCCAGGGCCCTTCTGAGCATGGGGCCCTGTGTGACTGCATGTGCCTGGAAGCTGGTCCTGGAAAAGAGCTTTGACTTTGCAAATGACAGTGTTCTAAGAGCTGTCTGTCTTTGTCAGTAGGCACCTATGATGCTGTTGTTATAAATATTTGCCTGATTTGGAGTTAGAGGCTCTCGTTGGGGGAGAAGCAAGTTGGAGGCGATGGGGGGCATTTCTCTGGGCATCTTATTCACAAGGGGACTTAACGGTAGACATTTGATGTTTTCTTGAAATTTGGTTCTACCTACAGTCTCATAGAAGCACAGGTGGAAGAAGACAGTATTTGGGTCTGGTTATTGGACTATATTGCTTGTAGTGATTCATGATTTAATATCAAAAGGAAACAAATCGTGTAATATGAATTGTAGGACCTTGTTATCAGAGTGGAGTATATATACAGAATTAAATATATAAATTATATATTTTATATAATTATCCCAAACATACATGCAATGATACTGTGATAATCAAAAATACCCTAAGTAATAATATTTTGCTGCAACCTCTGTCCCCAAACCCTGTGGTTTCTCACTAATCAGAAACAGCTGATTCTGTTAAGTGAAAAAAGCAAAGTGCAGAATGATGTATAAGATACTTTTGTGCATATAGATTTATGTCTGAATATACATAAAGAAAACCTGGCGGCATATATAAGAAGCTAACCCTGTTGGTTTTCTGTTGGTAGAAATGGAACAAATGGAAATGAGAGCAAGAGGAAAATTTTCCCCATTGTTTATCTTTTAATTGTTTGACTCATATTGTTAAAAATTAAATAAGATTAACATAGATAAAATTGAATTCAATAAACAAATCAATTATTGTATATTGCACTAAATTTTGAGTTAAAAGCCCAGTCCTGTCTTCACTTCTGAGATGCTTGATTTGGAGTTTCCTACTTATATATTTCTAAGAAATGCCTTGGGGTGAATGTTTTCTCTATAAAAAATAGGTTCAGAAAATTCAAAGTTGGCTCATTTCAAAAGTGGAATCGATAATTGTTTAACGTAGAGCTAATCGTTGCCCAGGTTTGCCTTCACAGGGAGATATGACATATAGCATTGACACCGAGAGCAGGAGTTATGTTTACATTTTTCCCATCACCATTTATCCTCCTCATACCCCCTCCCCCAGCAATCACCACTCCGTTGTCCACGTCCACGAGTCCTTTTCCTCGCTCCCTCCGCACCCTCTCCTCCCCCTACCATAGCTGTCACCCTGGAGAGCAGGAATTATGTTTAGAAGTCAAGACAGACAACTGCTTGTCTGATGACAGAAAGGAGGAAATAGTATGATTGTTTCTATACTGTTTCATCGGGAGAATTAAGGCTGTGGAATGGCTTACTCAAGAAAATGACTCTTCATGGTGAATGAATCAAAAGGTTAGCTCTCTACCCAGTCTGGACAGAAAGAAAGCAAATGGTATTCTTTCTCTTTTTATCTCCAAGCCACTTCCAGAGAAATCTTTGACTTTTCAACCATGGATTTTGTCAAAGAATATGAGGGCCAGTCAGTGTGGTGGATGCTAAGCTGTGCTACCCAGACGACCGCCTCCCCGCTTCCTATTCAAAACTAGCGCATTCATTGCCCTGTCTGCCAGAAATGCTGGAGGCCAACAATTCTAATCTGAGTCTCTCTCTAAAACTTGCTCTCAGCTGATGAGGGCTGCCTTGCCCAAGGTCGCTTCTCCTCCCTGGGCCTAGTGATGTATGAGTGGATGGACACTTGCTGGTTGGCAGAACCCCACACTCATTCCTTGGCCTGTGGAGTAAACACGATTATAGTGGGAGCAGGCCAAAAGCAAAAGGTGCCCTCTCCTTCCTTCACGCTAGCCACATAGTAAATAAAAACCAACATTGCAGGGGCAGCCATACTCTTCATATCTCATTTAATTCACTGGTCTGTCCTCTACAAAGTCAGATGCTTCATGGTGGGTGGGAGTGAATACTGCAAACTCAACACACTAGTAGTCCTGATTGTAGTGTGTGGTGCTTTTGAAACTTCCCTGCAAACTCTTTGACATTCTGCCATCAAGATTCCTGGTGCTGTCTGGATTCCTGTCCTTGAATCTGGATGGGACTTTGTAACTGCCTGGATTAATAAAGAGTGACAGAAATGACGATGCTGTGTGACTTCCAAGGTTGGTTTAGTAAAGGCCCTGTTGGTGTCTCTTGGAACACTCACTCTGAGAGCCTTCAGTCACCATGTCACAAGTCTGGCTTTGCCAAAATTACCATGTCGAGAGACCACTTGGAGGTGTGCGTGTGTGTAAGTGTGCACAGATGAGAGAGAGAGAGAGAGAGAGAGAGAGAGAACTTGCTTAAGGAACCCTAGGCATTTCAGTCCTTTTGTCTCACATGTTTGTTCACAGCCCAGGGGACTGACATGTGAGACAAAAGGCCTTTGTGATGGTCCCAGCCCCAGTTACCAACTAACTGTAACCATATAAGATATGCTGAATGAGAATCGCTTAGATGAGCCCAGATGGGCCCCCAGAATTGGAGCACGACAAATGTGTTATTGTTTTAAGGCATGTTATGGTCTGCTATGCAGTGATAGGTGACTGGAACATAGCTGCCCTGGGGGTGTGTGGCACCTTTTTGAAAGTCTGTAGCAGTGTTTCTGTGAGGTATACTCGTGGTAGCCAAAGGAAGCCCCATTTCGAGGAGTTGCAGCTCAATGCAGTGGCAAAAAACTCAGACTTTAGAACCAGGGAGCCATGTCCTTGAGCCTTGCTTCTGCATCTTAGCAACTCTATAGCTGCGGGCAAGTTTCTTCCACCTCAGATGTTTTTCATGCATAAAATAGTTATACAGAAATGAAATGTAACTCAGCAGAATGTTTGAAGATTAACTGAATTAATCTGATGCATTGTCAGAACTCAGTAAACATTAGGAGAAGGATATTTTTGAATGGAGTACATTCTTGCAAGAGCAGAGCAATTTGGTAACCATAGATGTCAAGAGACAGTACATAGACAATTTTGTTACTGTGAGCTGCCGCGTCAATGAACTGTATCTCATATCAAATTGTCAGCACTTTGAGAAAACACATATTTCTTCTCCAAGCTTTTTATTCACCACACAATTTGTTCCTGATGCCAGTTGCGTGTTAAAATATATTATTAAAATTAAGTAAAGAAAAATATTAAGAAGAAACTTTTCCTCAATTATTTTTCCAGCAATATTACTATGATTCAAAAGAAAGAAGATTGTAATGAAATACATGGAAACTGAATATCAGCTTTATGGATGAGTTTATTTTGAGTAAACAATAAATCCAAGGGAAGGAACTGAAGATAGATGCAAAGCTTCAATTTGGCTTAAATATAGATGCATTTTTAGAATATATGTATATATACATATATATGTACATATATACAAACACATACTCATATATTATAGTATTGATTTCTATAAAAGATCAATGAGTTTGTGCGTTGCCAATATATAGCATATAGAGTATGTGTGAATATAGCTTCAAAAAGTTAACCTTGATTTCTGTAAACATAGTCATGAGGAAGCTTGATTATTTTTCTTCTATTTGACTTGCATCAATACAGATTTCCACCTTGATGAAATCAGCAGTAAATCATACAGTTTACCTCATCTTTTCATGTCCTATTCCCAAATATAAGTCCACAGATACAGATAGTGTTAATCATTCTTTTTGGGATGTGAGCAATTTCTTGTTTATTTTGGTGAAGGAAATAATTTACTTTCCTATAATATTAGTTTGGGTCCCTAATCTTATCAGATAAAGAATTTAAAAGACTGCAAAATGATTCGAGACTAACTAATAGCATCTTAATTATCCCACATCATTTGTAGGAGAAACAAAGTGTCCCTCTGGGGCGCACTTTGTCTCTGTAGGAATAATGCCTGATAAGGTCTAGGGAACAGCAGTGCATTTATGTAGCAAATTCTTGAAAAAGAAATACAGGGCTCAGAGTCACATATGTTGACTGGACTCGGGGGAAGTAGCTTGTTGGAGGTGAGCGGGGAAAACACTTGTTATCAGGAGAAAGAGGGACAGATGTTAGGGGCAGAGTGGAGACAGCTAGTGGATGAACTGGTTTCCTCTCTGGTAGAGCAAGAATGAACAGACAAATTCTCTGACCCCTACAAAGTTAGGAGAAGGAAAGAAATGGGGGAAACGCTACCTACACTTGGGCAAGGAGGGGGTGAATCATGTTTTAACTCCAACTCTAAGCCTGAGAGACACATCACTAGCTCCACACACAATGGTTTTCACATCACTGCCCATCACCACAGAGGTACAAACGCTTGAGAAAAACCAATTGACACAGGAAAAAGCACCAGGTTTCAAAAAAGTGGGATCAAACTCAGTAATCAGAACAAAAGTAGCCTTGTGAACTAGAGGTGCTTCAAGAAATGAGAAAATACTTAAAGTTTAGAATGTTTCTAAATTATTTTTTAACATAGTTCTTTGGAACATTAAATTTGTAAACACTACATTTGTAGATTGTCTTAAAGAGGAAAGAGGTAGAATTGGTTAGGATTGTATTGAGAAAAGATATGTGACAGATAATTTAAAATCTGTGGTGGGCACAATTGTCTATTGTTAGGTCATCTGTTACAGAAAGTGGAATTAGTGAAGTGGGAAATAAGCTAAATTTCCCCCCCCTCCCCAAAACCAAGAGGAAGAGGATAAAAACATGAATATCAACTCAAGATAAAAGAACTGTAGGACAGGGGTAGAAGAACGAAGAAGAATTTCATAAGGAACAAACAACATATAGAGAAGGAATAATCAAAGTAATAATAGAAGTTACCTTTTTTAGCTGCATAAGGACTTAGGTGTTAAATTTATGGTTTACTGAGTCTGGGCAAAATGGACTAATGAACACCAACTAACAGAGCATGACTCGTACAGCACCAAAGCTAAGGAGGTTTTATGCTTGATTTTTTTCAGAGGTGTCAATAAAAGGGGTTTGCAGAATGATGACACTACTATTCTGATGAAATGAAGTTTATAAGGAGAAGAAAAAGAAGATTACGAGTATTCAGACAGAATAAAGGACTACTTACTAAGGGAAAAATAAGGCTAATATTTTTCTTATCTTCAAAATTGATGACCAAAGATAATAGAACACCATGTACAGAATTTGGAGGGGGAAAGATACTGAATTAAGATTGTGATACCTGGCTCCTCTGCTGTTCAGGTGAGAATGGAACAAAAAGACAATCTCAGACATGATCCAAAGATGCCTTTAACACACTCTTTTTGAAAATACTTACCATCATATTCCAGACTACAAAGAAGTAAATTAAAGAAATTAAGAATGTGGAATTCATGGTATAACTGCTTATATTAAATCACAGTAATTATTGCTAATATAGCTATAGAACAACTTAAATGTTAAAAAAATCTTTAAATAGAAGAACACAATGTATAAATGTATTAATCAAGGTTCTCCAGAAAAACAGAACCAATAGGATATGTGTGTGTGTGTGTTTGTGTGTAAAGAGATTTATTTTAAGGAGATGACTCACATGATTATAGAGACTGGCAGGTTCAAATCAGCAGTGGTCTTCAGGCTCAAGATTCAGGAGAGCCAATCCTGGAGATGAAGTCAAACATAATCTGTTAGAGACTTCCTTTTACTTGGGAGGGGTTATTCTTTTTGTTCAATTCAAGCCTTCAATTGATTGGATTAGGCCCACCTATGTTACAGAGGGTAATCTGTTTTGTTTCATTGATTAAAATGTTAGTCTCATATAAAAACACCCTTGTAGAGATTTCCACAATAATGACCAAATATCAGGGTATCACAGGGAGGGCCCAGTGAAGTTGACATATAAAATTATCCATTACAATAAATTAAGTTCTTCAATGATAATAACCAGGATTTAAAAGGACAACTTATATTCATAAAACTGGGAAATGCTGAGGAGTGGAATGAAAAAAAAGAAGTACATACAATGGTGTGCAGGTAAGCTAGCTCTCCAAAAACATTGTGATGTGACCAAATGATGAGGTGGGAAGAGATGTATACAATCAGCTCTGTGAGCCAGAACAAGATGCCTTCAGCACATCCTGTCCATGCACATGTGCATAGATGCTGAATTCTCACCTACTTTTTCTCTCACTCATACTTCATTTTTTTTGTTTGCATTTGCCTGATAGATTTTCCTTCTCTTCTTTTCTTTTAATCCTCACCTGAGGATATGGTTTTATTGATGAGAGAGAGAGAGAGAGAGAGAGAGAGAGAGAGAGAGAGAGAGAGAGAGAGAGAGAGAGGAGAGAGAGAGAGAGAGAGAAAGAGAGAGAGAGACATCAATATGAGAGAGAAACATCAATCGGTTGCTTTTCATACAAGCCCAAACTGGGGATTGAACCTGCACTTAGGTATGTGCCCTGACTGGGGATTGATTCTGTAACCTTTTGGTGTAGGGGCAGTGCTCCAACCAACTGTGCCACTTGGCCAGGGCCCTCTATTATTTTAATATTCCTTTATGGTATGTATAGTTTAAGTAAAATTGAGCATTATTTTTTAAAACCTTGTTTGAAATCCCTAACCATTTGACAGGGAAATTTAACCCATTTATATTTATTGTCACAACAGATATGTTTGGGTCTTATATCTGGTAATTTGTTTTATAATTACCAATTACTGCTTTTGTATTTGTATCTCTCAGAAATTGTTTTCATTGCTTTTTTTCTTCCTCAGATATTTTTGAGGATTTTTCAAGTTTGTTCTCTGTAACAGTTTTTTTACAGTGTCCTTTCTTCTTTAAATTATCTTCAATGTAGATTTTAATTCTTCTACTAGAGTTTAAGTTTTTAAAAAGAATTTTTATTTGGCCTTTTTGTTTTTGCTTTTGTGTCTTTATCTCATCTTACTCCCTACTTTTGTTTCATAGGAAATTCTTGGTTTTCTTTTTTCTTTTTCTTTATCAATCTATCTATCAAATGATCTACCTAAGTAGATAAAAAGTATTTTTAAAAATTGTGTTAATTTCTTTTAGAAAATTTTAATTTATGCTTTTCTATGATCTTTAAGATAAATAATTCTCTTACTTTATTATTTAATATCTTTCTTATACCCTATAGGCCTCCCATATGAATCATAATTTTAAGGAAGCAATTCTTTGCATCATTTAGCTAACTATTCCACCAAAATATTACCTATGACTAACATGATCTGTGATAGTTTATGACAATTGATTATGAGTCCCAAGTTATGGAGCACTCAAAGGAAAACATATCCTGTGTGTTTTTTGAAGTCAGAATAACAGTAGTTCTAAAATAAGTTATGATCTATAGAATTTATTTTCACCTACTGAGAAGAAAGTTTAGATATAAGAGGGACAGTTAGAAATTTACAATATCTTACCTAAAGTTTGATATTTTAATCTTAATTAACCATATCTAGGGTGTTAACAGCATAAAGCAATTTAGATATTTACACATCTGTTTTGTGAAGAACTCTCAAAAAAAGCAGTGCTTATTCACAGTTGTCCTGCTTCTTCCCCTCCTTCTCAGGAACAGTTGAATTTGCACCAGAAATTTATGAATATACAAATATATATATGTTCACACATCAGACTTAGCAAATCCCTTGTAGAAGTGGAAGAACTTATAAGATTATGCCGTTTTCCAAATGTTGTTTGTTTCTAAAAGTTCCTATAGAGAAATGTGAGAGGTGCCTATTTTTACAGTCTTGGAAGGCATGTACATTTTGGGCACCAGGAGTGAGAAACACCTGCTGGTGTAGAAAGAGCCAGAGATACTTTATTTTGACTTCAGACCAGCTATCAATATTCAACAAGAGCACCTGTGCTGAGAATTAGTCAGTTTCTGCTCTCAGATGTGCTGCTGTGTGAATCTCTGCAATGGCGACTTGTTCTTGTGGCTAGTGTACAGGCAGGATGTGCCTAATTAATGGACTTCAGTATTATATATCACTCTTATACATCTGGTGGAATTTCTACTAATATGCACCAGGTGAGTGTGGCCCAGAAGTTCCTCTTAATTCTCTGCTTTGGAGTAGCTTATTATCTCAGGTGGCAGTGTGCTTTGGAGACAGAACATGGACTTAGGTCATGCAGATTTAGACTGAGATGCAGCATTGCCTTAAGTAACCATGTGGCCTTGGTAAGTCATTCAGCCTATCACTTAAGCACTTTGTCTTCAGGCAGATTCCCTAGAATCAGACCCTGAGATGAAGATCCCTGTGGGTATCAGCCAGAGTTCAATCAGAGAAGCAGAACCACAGGAGTAACATAAAAAATTCACAGGCTTTCTTTTTTATAGGGTTGAGAAGTAGAACAACTGAGAAATTACAACCAGGAGCAGTTTCTTCTGAGTCTTTCTTACCTTGCTGTAAACCACCTTACTGTAAATAATAATACTTTCCTCTTTATTGTTGTAAAGGAAGAATGAAGGAATATGCATATGCTAAATGGTACAGAGTAAGGGCTTAAAAAGTACATTTCCTTATATACCTAAAACAAGAGCTAGGCACAACTGTTAGCTAGATCAACGGTTCCCAGAATTGTATTTTACAGATGTGCATGGTATCTTTAAAAAAATGGGGAAAGTTATGGGTGATTGCCAACTTTTTATTTTACCAAAAGAGGATATTAGATAAGCAATTCCTAACTATGATTACAATGAATTCACAAAAAGCAATGACATTTTAAAACCAAAAAAATGTAGGAAGGTCATTCATTACTGTCAATTTAGCAATTATGAAGGACCAGATTGTCAATTTAGCTTTATAATAACATGTTCCTTGTTTTTTCCCCTTAATGCTACAGGCCAGTGAACAGTGTCATGGGCAGGCATTAGTATACAGGTACATTTTGAAAAACAACTGAACTGAGCAGCAATTGAATTCAGTCACCTCTCTTTCATGTATGTGAATCCTTTACTCCTCTCTGCTTTGTCCTCATTGATTTTCAGGAAATCTCTTGCCCCCATATATTCCATCTTGAAGGTATCCTATCTGATAGTCATTAGTTTCCTTCCCCTGGCCACTTCCTTGATACCTAAAAGACTACATTTGCCAGCCTCCTGCAGTGGACAAAACCATGTGACTAGTTCTGGCCAATGGCTGGGTGGGAGTAGAAGTCTCATCTGTTACTACTTGGGTGAAAGCATTTAAGAACCAGTGTGTGTCCCTCTCATGTTCTTTGTCCCTCTAGAGTGACCATCTTTTGAAGTGGAAGTGCCACAAATGGAAGCAGCTGCAACATGGAGGACAGAACAAGAAATAAGCTTGTTTAAAGCCCCTGAGGTTTGGGTATTACTTATCACTGCAGCATAACTTGGTCTGCTCTAACACCAGCACCGAGACCTGTCTGACCCACGCCAGCTTGCACCTGATCTCATTAATAACTACTAAACAAATAAATATCCATCTGAAAAAACAATGACTGTTCTTTAATTTTTAATTTTTTGAACTCTGATATTTTCTTCCATCTGACACACACTGGGAAGCTATGTTGAATTCTCTTGTTGATGATATAAATTAAAATATCATAATTTAGTTAGAGGAAAGAAACTCAGCCAGCCCCAAATCTCCTTTATTCCTGACCAGACATGTTTTCTGGCCATTCTCAGAAAAATCTAGATAAATTACTTCCCTCTTGCATTTTCCCCAGGGTCTTGTTATTCTTTTAAAACTCCTATTACATCAATTCTGGGTAAATACAGCATGATATATTACTTTCGGTTGTTTTAAAATAGTGCAATTGACAGTCCCCTAGTTGACTTGGTCCAACCATTCTTTTAAAAAATTAAATTGTTAAAAAAATAAACCATTGTCCTGTTACAATACTTTAAGTCATACTTAAAGTCATTGAGGATAAAAAATTGACTAAGTTTTTTGAAAGCATGTCTTTAATTTGAAGTGTCATTTTCCATTTGAGCATTACATTTTACATTATTATAACACAACACTGAACTTGATTTTAATAAAAATATTTTGACATTTAAAAAATACAAAATTAAATTATTGATTATTGCTCATTTGTTCTTTAGGCATTTATATACATGTACTGAATTTTGGTCTCTGGTAAAGAGACAAAAGATGGCAGTTCTGTGCCTGAAGTTCAGGATGCCCTGGAGTCATACAAAAGACTTCGGGTTTTATTCTGAAAACAACAGCTGCATCAGCACATTCTCATTACTAAATAAGAGAGTGTCTTTTCCTGCTTGGAACAAGCTCTGAGAGTCACTCTCATTGGACACTGAGAGTGTCCCAATCAGCAGGACTCAGTTACATACCTTCTCCTGAACCAATTATTTAGGGCGGGAGACAGCAAATCACACGAGCAAACTGCTTATTTTTGTTAATACAGTTTTATTGGAACACAGTCACACCCATTGATTTTTGAGTGTTGCCTATGGCTGCATTGATGCTACAATGACAGAGTTCAATTGTTGTAACAGAGTCTGTGTGACTCACAAAATTTAAAATATCTATTGTCTGAACCTTAGTAGAAAAAAGGTTGCTAACCCCAGGGTGAGAGGTGTATTCTTTTCCTCAGGCTGCCATAACAAAACCGCAGTCTTTTATGTTTTATGATTCTGGGGCTAGAAGTATGAGATTGAGGTGTCAGTAGGTTTCTTCTGAAACCTCTTCTTGGTTTGTAGATGGCTGAATCCTCCTTGTGTCTTCATATGGTCTTCCTTCTTTACATGTCTGTGTCTAACTTTCCTTTCCTTAAAAGGACACCAGTCACATGGGATTAGGGCTCACACCAATGACCCCATTTTTAAACTAATTATCTCTTTAAAGATCTTATCTCCAAATACAATCATATTCTGAAGTGTTAAGGGTTAGGAGTCTAACACATGAATTTGGGGAAGGGGCAAAATTTAGCCCAAAACAAGATGAATATGAGCTCTGGGTCACATGTTCCACTGTGAGTGAAGGGCTGAGAGGGAGGGGAAATAATTTTTAAGTGGAAACAAGAATGTGTTCATCAAAATACAGGAGAACTGATGCTGGGTGATAAAAAAAATTATCAAGTGATATAATACAATATCATTGGTTTGAATCCCCTGGAAGAGAAGAATGTATGGGTCAATTGGAAAAAGCTCTGAAGAAAAAAATTCATATTTGGCCATGAGTAAATTGACCTGCTACAGAGATAATGAATCAAAATACCATGTTAGAGAAAAAAATATATTCAATTATGCTCAAATGCAAAATTATACAGCAAAACTAATAAGCATAAACACAAAAATTTCTTTTTGCAACACAATTTTGAGCTATTGTCTGTGAAAACTCACATTAAAGGTAAAAGGGAAATAAAAAATGTAAAAGATAATGTGCTCACAAATTGGGCATTTACATTAATTGCATGGATCTCTGCCAGAATCAAAAGTCCATGTTAGCAAGTTAGCAAGCATTCTCATAATAGTAAACTTGGAGGGACAGGCTGCCAAAAAAAAAAAAA
>PVKM010014897.1:0-28477 GCA_004027735.1 Carollia perspicillata | reverse complement strand
TGGACTTCTTATGTCAAACTAGTACCATATGTCATTCAGTCATTAATCCGTTTACTTACTCATTCAAAAAAAATTTACTGGGTACCTCTCTGTGCCAAGCACTTGTCCTGGGTGCTGGGGATAAAGATGACAACAACCTGCCCTTGTCCTCAAAGGGCTTACTGTCTGGTAAGTGCTGATTGTGTATAATCTGTCATCTTGTTATGTAGGTGCATCTGGTTAGGGGCTTCAGCAAGGGGGAAAGGGGAAGGTGAGGCTGTTGGAATGCCCGCACGTGGCAGTCTCCAGCTACAGAGCTACCTGGCACTGCTGCCCAGGCCCAGCTGAGCTGGCTGTTCCCTCTCTGCTGCCTGCAGCCTTCACTTCACGGCTTCTCCCTTCTCTGGGGAGAGTAATAATCTTAATGTTTGTACATCCCTTTCTAGAGTGCTTTCCTAACTATTATTTCAGTTGATTTTTCACAATTCTGGGAAGAAAAAATAACTGTCCCAGCTTTCAGGTGAACAAACGGAATTTCAAGTATTTTCTGATTTACTCAAGCTGGTAAGTGGCAGAGCTGGGATTTGAGCCCAGGTCTGCCTGGTTCTGAGTGCCTTGCTTTTATCACTGCGATTTCCTCTTGTCCCATGTAGTTGAAGATGGACTTCCTGGAAATAGTTTAGTTCTATTTGACAAGACTTTACCAAGCACCTACCATATGCCATGCTCTGGGCCCTGAGGACAAAGACATGCATTAGACCTCGCATCTGCCTTTAGGAACTCCATGTTTAATGGAAGAGACCAGCGTTGAATAGATGATTGACTGTAAAGTGCCAGGATTTAGGTTCCTTTCTCATTACCCACGGCAATGGTGGTAGTGCCTTGTGGATCACGGCACCATTTCATCGTGAGGAATGGCTGATGCTTGGATTAAAACTGTGAAGTTTAGGATAGGAAGTCAGTTCTCATGTCATGGGCTCATTTAGCTCTCTTGTGGCTAAGATTAGATCTAAGACCAGATTTAGCTGAACTGGCTCAGAATAGAGGAAGCCAAGCTGTGACACCTTAGTGACAGTGGGAAGCATGGAGCCTTCAGTGCATAGAGTAGGGATGGTTCTAGGCCCATCACCAGGTAGCATTGTGCAATGGAAAGAATCTGGCAGATGTGAGTTTGTTTCTTGGCTTTGCCACTTACTCGCTATGTGACTTTGAGCAAGTTACTCAGCCGTAAGTCTCAGTTTTCGTATCTGTAAAGTGGAGCTAATAATAGAACTGGGTTCTCGAAATCATGAGAACCAAATGAGGTATTGTATGTAAAGTGTCAGAACAGTTGGAGATACACAGCAGTTGCTTAGTAAATGTTAGCTAGTAAATATTTTTCATTTCTCTCATCACTTAGAAGTAGATAGCATTCAAATTTATGGGTTTCTTTGACAAAAAGACCATATAAAAGATAACACTTATATTGATCAGTCAGATGAAGTCCAGTACACCCGCTAGAAGTTCTCTGAAGAGGAGCCTCAAGGATTCCCAGGCTTGTAGGAAGCATCTGATTATACAGAAATTTATGCAGGAGAGGGACCCAGCAGCTTATGATTGGACAAGTGAGTCACTCAATGATAGGGCTGAGACCAGAAACTAGATCTCCTGACCCTCCCACTTCCCACCAGTGTCTCATGCCTCTCTTGTAGGAGGACTTGATTGCTTCCCAGGGCTAGAGAAAGAACTAGCTGCTCCTGCATGCCTAGGCAGGTGTATAGACACACATGGTGATGTTAGAGGTTTCTACTCGGGGAAACAGAGATATGCATTTGAAAAGAGCACTGACCTTCGGGAGTAGTATAGTAGTAAATGCTCACTTGTGGGACCCAGACCAGCGTTTTTCAGTCTTTCATATCTTAGACTCTTCTCCTTCATATCTACTGTGTTCCCACAGAAGAGAAACAAAGTCTAGTTTTTCTGAGGTCATTTTCTTGTGTACAGGCCCACTCTTATTAGAGTTATTATTAACAATATGGCTGAAGGTCATAAAAATTACAGTAATCTGATTGGGAGCAAATGACAGTGACTCAAGTACAAGCTAACAAGATGCATAGTGTTTGTCATCAGTAGCTTTCTATGTAATGAGTATTAAATATATTAATTATTAAACATACTTAATTGGGTTAGGATTAGGCTAGTTCAGAGGTCCCCAGAATCACTGGATCATGTAGAGTGACATTTTGAAAGGGCTGGACAGGAGAATGCATTTACAAATGGTGGGAGTGTGGAAGAAGATATGTAGTAGGTAATCCGTGTGAGGGGAAGCACAACAGAAAATTTACAGCTGGGCCTGGGAATGGGCACGATGGATGATCCTCAGAAAGTAGGATACTCAGGAGAGGTGGACACGTGGAGAAGGGTGAACGAATTCTTGGTAAGTGTTATGTGTCCCGTGGAGACTCTGTGTTCCAGAGTGCAGAGGGGAGCAGTCACCAGGAGCGAGAAGTCATGGGGGTGCTTCTGGGGGAGTCGGGCAGTTTTACCAGGATCCTTCCTGGCTTTGGTGACAGGGAACTGAACACCTTCTCTTTGTCTCAACAGGCTCGCTGTAACCAACACCACCATGACAGGGACCGTGCTGAAGATGACAGACCGGAGTCATCGGCAGAAGCTGCAGCTGAAGGCCCTGGACACAGTGCTCTTCGGGCCTCCTCTCTGTGAGTCCTGTGGAGAGAAGGGCTGCTGGTGTGCCACGGAATCCAAGGCTGCTGGGGTGTCTGGGCTGCGGTGCTGGGTCTCCTAGGCACACTTGCAAGGCAGTGCCTCCACTTTTTCTACTGCTGTTGAGATGAAAAGATTTTACATTGTAGTCCATCCAGCTATCAACATCCATTCATTAGATATGTTAATACAACATCTGCCTTGTCCCAGTGCTGTGCTGGAACCTATGGGGAGACCTGGGTGAATCATATTCTGTCCTAAAGGGATAAAAATGAATGTTCTAGAGAGGTACACAGTGCTTCTGAGGTCCAGAGGAGGGATGGAGAAGTACTATTGAAGTGGTGTGTGAGCTCTGTCCATAAGGGCACAGCTCACACGCCCTTATTCCATAGAGGTGGCTGGGGAGGGTGTTCTGGGCGAAGGAAACAACCTGAGCAGGAACACAAATGCTAAAATATGGAAGTTATGCTCAGGGGTAAAAGTAACCCATAGGGACTGAATGCCATTTACCTGTTCCCTGCTCTCACTGTGCGTCTTCAGAACGTATGAACTAATTGCTGAACATCTTGCGTCCTTCTATATCCATACAGGACTAAGTGGGCTTTCACTGCACAATCGAGGCACACTCAGGCCTAAGGAAGAGCATTTTCTTCAGCCAGGAGTTAGTTGAGAGAATTAGGTGGTTCAGCTTCTGAAGATCCTGCAAGAGCCTGACATCTTGTTTCTTATTCTAAGTAAACTCAGGGGGAAGAAATATTTCTCAGAAAATTAGCCTTGACCAAACAGGCTCTTAGGGTTCACTCCCTGCCCTTTGAGAGCTATTGGCATCAGTTGAGGATGCCAGCAGCAGAACGCTACAGAGCCAGGAACCAGTCCGGAGAAGCGGCTGGCATGTGGGGTGGGACGTGCTTTATGGAGTAGGGATAATGTTTTAGAATTAAGGGTGCTGATAGTTGTGTAACCTCGTAAATATGCTAAGAACATTGAATTGATTTGGAAGGAGCGAATTTTAGAGTGTATGAGTTATGTCTCAGTCATCAGCATCACGTACATCTAGATTTGTTTGTAATTCCAGGACTTTCATATAGAGAACTTGTAAAGTTTAGGAAGGCGCCTCGGTCTCTTTTCAAAATTGCCACTCACTGTGAGACCTTGTTTAGGTCACTTTTCTCAGGGTGTGTTTTCTGATTTGTGTTATATAAAACAATTGAGCTAATGGATCTTTAAGATTCCTTTCAGTTGCTACCTTCTATAATTTTGGGGAGAAACCCTTTGGTTGATTAAGGGCCTGTGTAAAACACAGGAGGTCTGTTCTGTCTTCTACTACTGTCTATATCCTGTACTTTTAGGAATTCTGTGACCCTTGCCTTGTCAAGGGATCTTTGGCCATTCAGTTTTCCTACCTAGAGTTAGGTTTCCTCACCTGTAAAATGGGCCTGGTCAGTAAGGCTCTCACTGGCTCTCATTCAAGGACTCAGATAGAGCTGGGTATACTCCTGGGAGCTATGTTGGAATCCATCAGCTGTCCTCATGGTAAATACTGTTTTTATAGTTTCCTACTGATATCTGTTAAAGAAAAATTTTGAATATTGCCAGGTGGAATCTGAGGAAAATATCAGGAAGCTCTTTGGCAGGAGACTCCTGCGAGGGTGGGGCCGTGCCTGGTGGGACCTACAGAGAATCCGTTGATCTGTGTCCCTCTAGGCTCTGCGTGCCCATCTGAGCATGGACTAAAACCCCTAGTTTAGTGCTGTTCCCTGTCCGACGCCCACACACCACTCACAGTGAGGGCCTGCACTGGCTCTGACCTGTGTTCCGCACCTGGGTGAGTTCCTAAGGCTGTGGCTCTCACGCCTCACCATAAGGCATGTAGTAGACAAACACCCCAGCAAACCTGGGCCAGCCAGGGCTGCCTTGCCCAGCCTTAATGAAAATCTTGCCATTGGCATGAGGAGTGAGACATCTCAAAATCAGTGGTTTGTTGTGCAGCAGCCAGGAGGGGCTGCTGAGTGAGCAGGACTCATGGGCTGACAGCAGCTTCAGAGCTAGGGAAGAGGGAGAAGGGATCAGACTGGCTCAGCAGAGAGTCATCTCGGGGTCCATTTTCTAACAGTAGAAGACATTTCAGTCTCTGCTTGTGGCCACAGAGCAGCACGTGGCATTTACGTTGGCCATAGTCTTGGAGGCCCTTGTGGGGGCTCCCCTAACGGTGCCAGTGGTCAGGCGTTAGTTGTGCTCTAAGAAACATGGGCCCAAAGGAAGTGTTCACTTTGAGGCCTAAGCTGATGTCTCAATCTGGCAGCTGATCATTTGTTGAGGGGCCTTTTTCTCCTTTGCAGATACTGTCTCAGAGAAAATGAGGCTTAGAGAGATGAGGTGAGTTTTTAGAGGTCATTCAGCTTTTATGTGGCAGAGTCATGATTCGAACGCAGTGCTGTTTTCTACTGTATGAACCCACCCTCTACTTCTGTTAGAGGAAACAAGTTATAATACAGAGTTCCAGCTTTGAAATCAAGCAAACTGGCTCTGTCACTGAGAAGTGTTGTGACCTTGGGCATGTTCCCAACGTTGTCTATGTCTCTATTTCCCCTAAACAAATGGTAGCTACTATTTCCAGTGTGCAGTGTGCCTGCTGCGGGTGGTCTTGGGCTGGGGGCTACTGTGCCCTTGGTGCTTTCAGCAGGCGGATTGAGAAGGGGGCAGGGAGAGGCCTGCCAAGGAATTGCCAGGGTTGGGGGTAGTTGTGGAAAGGAAAAGACAAGACTACACCTAGTCCACCTACTTCAGTGACTCAGATAATAGGGAAGAGTTCTTGGTAAACAGGGGTGGCTGCCTCTTTGGCAAAGCTTGCTGTGGTCTCTGTCAGCTCTATCCTTACTTTCTTTCTCTTTTCTCTTATGTTCCAACTCACCCTTCAAGCCTTCCCCAGGATGCCTTTGCAGGCATTCTCTACCCGCCTGTCTTACTCTCCTCTGGGAAGCCACAGCCCTTTGTATGTACTTCCTTTGTTAACATTCTCTTTTCCTGTCTGCTGCCATTTAAACTGGGAACTCCTCAAGGGCAGGAAGAGCTTTGTTCATCTGTTATCAGCACTTAGCATAATTCCCAGCAAGAAGTAGGTGTCAGGTGATATATATCCTCAAAGTTCTGCAGGAGGCTGGGACTTGCCAGAGCGACAGGACTGATGGGTGATGTTAGAAGAATCCTTTCCACCTTGGCTGTGGGGGAACTGCTACCTGTGGAGCATCTCTGGGTAGGTGAGGCAGTCAGGGCACTTTTGGGGCCATATCCAAAAGGGAGGTGGGCCCAGGAATTAGTTGCTCCAGGTTAAACAGACACCTTAGCACAGAAGGCTGTGTAAATGACAAAAGAAATTTCTAGCACATATTTTGGCAGTAAGGGATGAATATCAGTGTCTGTCAGGGGCAGGGTGTTGTGGGCAGTAGAGCAGGTGGACAGAATAGATTGGGAGTAGGGATTCCAGAAAATGATAATGATTAGAGGCTCACATTCTCAGTGCTAACTGGTACCTTAAAAATTCTCACCATTACCGCTGACTCTGTTAACATGTCGGCATCTCATTAGTTTACACTCCTCTCCCCTGTCTCAGGCCTGATTGTGTTAACAGTTGACCTCATTTTGCTGAAATCTATTTGCAGCACTTGGGCTAGGAATTCTGCCACCCTCTGGATTCCCAGGTCCCAGCCAGCTTCCCTGGGTTAGCTCTGTTCACTTGGCCGGCCACATCTGCTCTCATGAAACCTCCGTGGTCCTTCTACCTTGGCTAAGTTCCCTGGGTGTGAGGTAGATTCTGAGAGCTGAGCTTGTGTAGGGACTGTGTAGGACAGCAGGCCGTGTTCTTCATGTCCCCAGGAGCTGGTCTTTGCCCTTCACATGTGCTTCATATTGTAAACCTCCCACCCCCCCTTTTTGGACTAAAACCTCTCTTCCTTCTCTTTTTCCCTGCTTCCCACCTTTGGTGAGCACTTGCTTTGGTCAGACTCCCTGCTAAGCATGGGGCCACAGAGATAAATTAGTCTTGTGCCTGGCTCTGAGAAACTCACAAACTATCAGAAAAAAGGTGACTGACCGGGAAACCTGAAAAACACACAAGGCAGTCCCTGAGATAACTAGAGATAAGCCATGTTTACCTGTCTGAAGAATGGATTAATCAGGAAATCCTAGTTCAGAGGACAAGGAATGGAAGGATTCTGTGGGCTCTGATGGGCCGGGACGGTAGGCAGTAGGAGCAGAAGAATGGGAACAGAATTATGATGGGAAGAAGTACATCATTCATTAAGCATAGACTGGACACTTGATTTCACTATTTCCCTTCTTTTTCTTGTACAGTAATTTATAGATTCTGTATATAGCATTCTCCAGAGAATCAGAACCAAGAGGACATGTATATAGATATCTATAAGAGGAGATTTATTATAAATTGGCTCATATAATTAGGGAAACCAAGAGTCCCATGATCTACCATCTGCAAGCTGGAGAACCAGGAAAACCTGAGAACCAGGGGAGATGACGGTGTAAGTCCACATCCACAGGCTGGGAAATCAGAGGGTTGGTGGTGAGACTGTCCCTGTCTCAGTCCGAAGACTGGAGAACCAGTACTGATGTAAGAGGGCAGGAGAAGATGGATGTCTTAATTCAGGCTAAGAGAGCAAATCCACCTTTCCTCCACCTTTGGTTCCATTCAGGCCCTCACCAGCCTGTGGCTGATTGGATGATGCCCACTCACATTAGTGAAGATCTTTACTCAGTCTACTGATTCAAATACTCACCTCTCATGAAGACAACCTCACAGACACCCCTAGGAATAATGTTTTACCAGCTGTCTGGGCATCTCCTAGCCCAGTCAAGTTGACACATAAAATTAACCATCATGGATTCATTTAGGTCTGTGGAGTTGAGCCCAGGGTTCCACTGAAGGGACCTCACAATTCTCATATCAGCTTCTCCAGCTCCTGTCTGTTTCTCAAACTCCATAGCAACATTCCTAATTACCCATTGGATATGTTGATCTGGAATATTTCCAAAATACCTCTAAGTGCTTTCATTTGCAACTGAGCATTTGATCTCTTCACTAATTCTGTGATAACACATTTTACTGCCGAGGAAGCTGAGATTCAGATGGGGGAAGTGAATTTCCTAACAAATTGTGGCAGAGGGCAGCATAGAACCCAGACTTCCTAATACTCAATGTTAGGATGCTTCCTTCGATGGCAGAATTTTTCTGCATGAGGCTTATGTTTAACTGAAAGGCCTGTCCTCATGGCAATGCCATAGTCAGCTCCTGAGATGCTGGTAGGAGGGAAAACTAAGGCCTTGGAATTCTTAGTCACACCGGCTAGGTCAGGAGATGTGGGCCTCTCCGTGGGGAGAGATATTGCATGTAACAAAGCAGAATCGATACCTGCTGCGTGAGTGGTGAGTATGACAGTTGTAATGACAAAGTGGGGTGTAGCAGGAAGACCATGCAGTCGGGCACATCTGGATTTGAGTCCCAGCTCTGTCACTTTTTCTGAACTCTAACAAGTCAGTGCTCCTACGAGCATCAGTTTTTTGTGTGTACAGAATGGGAATGCTAATACCCATGTGGATTAAGGAGAGGGAGATACCATACTTGAGGTTTATCAGTAACGATTCAATCCTACAGATACTTATTGAGTGCCTCTGTGTGTTAGTCCGTGCTGTGCTAGGCACTGGCATACAGACAAGTGATTCTCACTAGGGGTTACAGAGTAAATCAGCCATGTTAGACTCATCTTCTTCCCACCAAACTTGGTTGCTCATAGGATGTGGCAGTGTAGCCGAACTTCAGCAATGCATTTGACAAGGCAGAGGGATGTATGTATGGAGCAGATGCTTGTACGTTTAAGTGGAGTCAAAACTGGTTGAAGAGATTCGGTGGGTACTGATAAGTGAAAGTGTTACCTTAGGTCCTATGCTTGGCTCTGGCCATTCAGAATTTGTATTCATGACTTGGATGAGAATATGAAGCTGGAAAAAAAAAATAGCATCTCGTTCCAAATCGATCTGGACAGGGTTGAATATGGGACTGAATAGAATAGATAGATGCCCAGTCTGCATGACCATCTTAAAAATTTGAAGAGTTTGAGGTAGTAGGGGGAGGGTACCAGTTGCATGGAGTCTTGTTTGAACAAGAGTACCTCTGACTTTCTGTAGGAATGTGCATGGGATGTTGGAGATGAGAAACCTGGGAAGGGAGGCAGTGTATCCCAGCCTCTGGTCTGGTAGAGGCTGTGTAGGAGGCTGGTGTGTTCCAGAAAGAAAGGCAGCTCACTGCTGCAGAGATATCCCTTAGGGCCTGAAGGGAGGAGAGTGACGCCTTGAGTAAGGCTGCAAGTGTAGGCTTGCTGGGTGGGAGTGGGGGTGGCCAGAAGGTGGCCACTAGAGGGCCCTTAGTTTTCTCTATGACAGTCTGGCATAATCATGTGATGGACAGGGCTCCCACCCTGGACCTAGTAACTCCCCTCCCCAGATGGAAATAGAAGGCACTAATCTGTCTTTGATCCCGCACTATCCCCTTGTCCTGCTGTTCAGCCTTTCAATGAGGAGCTATGAATATAACCCTTTTTCTCAATCTGGGTCTCATTTTCATGTGGTTTCCAGCTACACGTGTCTTTTTTGCTGTTTAGACTCTGCCTCAACATAGTGGCTCCACCTAGGACTTTTCGGATGCCCATTAGCCCCTTGTCCTTACCAGGCACTGGGATCCTGTCAGTCCTGCTTCCCCCCACAACCTGAGGGTAATCATCTGTGCACAGGAGACCATTCCCTCTTTTTTTCCTTCCCTGGCTCCCACATCTGGGGTCCTCTGAGCCCACAGCTGCTCCATCCCAAGTTGAGTACAACCCACTCAGCTGAAAGGACTGCCTCAGCACAGTCCTCCTCTCCGTAGGTGTCTCTTTCCGGTCTCCTGTGCTGTGGCCCAGGGCCCACGTCTGGCACACTAGGAACAGTGTCAGGCTCCAGGGGTGCCCCTCTTCTGCTAGGCTCAATTCTTGGAACATGATTTTTGCTCCTATCTTTTGCTATTGTTCCTTGGTTAGCATTTTAGTTTTGCTCTGGAGACTGATTATTACTCTGAGTCCCAGCTGGTGGCTGGGGCCCTGGCCACTTCACCTGCTGGGAATGCTGTCAGGCATTCTCAGCAGATAGCTCTGCCCTTCTGGCATGTGGCATGTCTTATCTATATCAATCTCTTGAGGCTATTCCTGTTTTTCCTGGTCTGTAGATTGAGCCACAGCCTAGAAGTGCTCTCCATGTATGAGACTTGCAGACCTTTACCTGATCTGGGCTTTGTACCTTGTACCTACAATAGTCTAGTAGCCCAGGAAACCCATCTCCTGTAGTAACCTCAGTTCCATAGCCAGACCTCAAGCTCTAGTCACATTGCTTTATACCCTCACCAGCCATCTCCTTCTACCTGCTCTAGCACCCTAGCATTGCTTACCTTATAGGATGGAAGCCAGAGAATCTGGGTACATGGGTTCATCGCAGACCCGAGATGGCCAGCATGTATCAAGAAGGCATTAGTGCTTTCCTCTTCACTGCATGTTAGGGAAGTATGATTTAATAAGTCTCCTTATTGCTCTAAGGCCTCTCATTGTTTCCAAACCAGGCCTTGACTTAGCAGAGAAATAGGTACAGAGCTTACTATTATAGTGTATGGCAAGTGTGTGTCTAAGAACAGAAACTAGTTTCTTGTGAGTGGGAAGGCTTCATGGAGGGCATATGTAGTGGACTCTGCAAGGCTCAGTGTGCAGTGTGCAGTGGGCAGTCTGACTCACCATGCCCTTCCTCTCTGGCAGTGACTCGCCATAATCACCTCAAGGACTTCATGCTGGTGGTGTCTATCGTTATTGGTGTGGGTGGCTGCTGGTTTGCTTATATCCAGAATCGTTACTCCAAGGAGCACATGAAGAAGATGATGAAGGACCTGGAGGGGCTACACCGAGCTGAGCAGAGTCTGCATGACCTTCAGGAAAGGTAAGGCCCTGCCCCTTCCCCACAGCCCTGGTGCTGCCAGCTTTTGGGAGCCTCCTGATTCCACTTGGGTTGTGGGCTGCCTGGTCCCTGAGACCGTGCTGACAGGCCTGCCCAGGCTGTGTGTCCTTCCAAAGCTGCATTGGGAGTCCAGGTTCCTGCCATTCTGGTTGCATGGACAAGTGTTCTCAGGGCAGAAACTTACTTTCCCTCTGAGCTTCAGAGGGAGAAACATGTAGCTCTCAGAAGTCTTGAGCTTCTCTGGCTGGATGGCTTGTTAGGAGTCATTCTCTCCTTCACCCTACCTTTGCTTCCTTTCCGGTAGAAATAGATACAATGAACTGTTCTTCACCCGCCCCCAGAGAAACCTCACAAATTTGCCTTCCTAATACCTCCTAAATCTCATAAACACTCACTTGTTTTAAGACTTTGGGTAAATCCCTTTCCCTTCTAGGACTTATTTTCTCATGAGTGGAACTAGGAGGACATTAATGGCCTAGCTCTGATAGTCTGGGATTCTGCCTAACTAAAACATGGCTTAAAACTATTGTAGAAGATGTAGCTGTGAAAGAAAGATGCCAGTCAGTCTATCTGAGTACTTCCTGATATCTAGTAACCAGGTCTGTCCTGGGAATTGTAAGGAATTCACTGCTCCTGGGGCAAGAGAGCTCACATATGAGGAGTAGAGAGTGCACACTTGTGCAGTGACTCAGTGTCAGCTATGGCATGATAACTCTGAGGACAGGAAGAGTGCAGAGGCAGGAAGTGAGTAATGTGGATGCTGAGGAGGTGGCCTTAAGAGATGGGTAGGGTGGTCCTGGTAGTTAAGGTTGAATGTGTAGTGGAGCCAGACCCCTGGCACTTTAAAACTCACATGGAGAGATTTAGTAGGATGCAAAAGGCAGCATAGAGGCAATACAGGTATTTTGTTTTTCGCTTTGTTTAGTTTTTGAAAAGAGGAAAGGCCTAGTTTAGGACCGTCTTTTAGAAAATTATTCTGGCAGCCTAGGGAGTCTAGTTGGGAAGTCTTTGCATAAATCTATGTAAAAGGAAATGCAGTCTGGCTCTTTCTGTTACTTTTAAATGATAGACACTATTTTCTTTGGAGGGATGAGGGAAGGATTTCTTGTGAGCTAGGTATAGTTAAGTACTTAAATGTATTGTTTTTAATCATCACAACACAGGTTAGAAGGTACTATTATTATCTGTATTTTAAAGTTGAAATGAGGGCTCAGAGAGGGTAAGTGCTTTGCTTAGGGTCACGTATCAGTAATAGTGAGCTAGGAATTTTACATACCCATGGACCAGCCTTCTGGGGGATGAAAAAAGGAGTTTTATCTCTGAGCTGATTTTTGGCTACTTTGTTGGGCCCCTTGATCCTGGGCCCTTTGCCAACTGGGGGCTAAATGCTGCTGTCTAGGCAGTCCCCATTCTTCATTTGTCTGAAAAACATGTACTGTTTTCATTCCAAAGGCAAAGAATCTAGGCAGGAGACATTCCAAGTTTGGGGATAAAACTAAGCTCCCAGCCCTGCCTGCTCCCTAAGGCCCACAGCGCTAAATGACCACCGTGGCACTTAGAGAAGTAAATGCATGTGCACACCCAGAGCTGGGCTCACACTTGTGCACACACACATCCTCTGCCAGTGTTCAGAGCTGCATGCTACCTCCTCCCTCCTTACTTCAACAGGCCTGCACTGCCTGCTACCATAAAGCTTTTTTTTCAGGGTTCCCAATATTTTGGGTGGATAAATGTAATGAATGCTACATGCACATTCCAGTTAGGATTTCATTGGGTTTCAAGATAATTCTTTGAGGCAGGCAGGAATTTTGATTCCTGTTTAAAAATGAAGAAACCGCCCCAGTACAGGGAACAGACTTGTCTATAGTCATGACTGCTTAGAGCCAAGGCTTGTACTCAGCTGCATAATTTTCTTACTTGTAATGTAATGCTAATTGATTGCTGCCTTCAAGATGCTCAGCCTTCCGTGCAGGAGATGGAGTGGGGCAAGGCTGGGTGGTACATTTATTTGCTTGATTTCTGCTCTCAATAGTATTTGTTGATTGCTATCTCATCTAGATCCTGTTAGGACTATAAAAATCGGTCAGTTTTGATTCTACTTTTACAGGAGCTCCCTATTGTATGAAGAAGACAGATACATTATAGGCTTTTCTCAAGAGGCTGTTTTCAGAGAGGATAATATTTCAGGGAAGAATTAAATCCCTAATGGTGTAATTTCAGGCAGTAGTATCTTGGAGGAATACAATAAAGGAGGGTACTTAGCCAGAAAAGGAGATGGGGACAGGAAATGGCGCCTCTGGTTTGTTTTAGCTGTGCTTTTAGCGCCACCTGGTGTGAACCTTGAGGAGGTTCAACTCCCTTTCTCTCCAACAAATTGGGCAGAAGACTACAGTTCGTCAGCAGTAAGAGCGATGGAGACATTTCTGCCTCTCCCCTTCCCGCTGTACCAACACATCTTTTGAGGCTTCCAATACTGGTGACCAGTGTGGACTTGGGATTTGTTAGAGACTGAGTTCTGTTTCTGCCTCTTCTGTGTCACCTACTTTCACCTATTTAACTCGGTGGCCAGTGCTCTTCTCTCTGGGCCCTGCTTGTTCTGTAGCCTGTCCTTTTTTTTTTGCTGTACCGGAAGTCTAAGCCATATATCCCCTGTCTTCTTCATCACTGTTTCCCCTTCTATCCTGGTCCTCTGGTAACTTGGTGGTTTCTACTAAGGCAGGAAGACCTGACAGTGGCTAAGTCCTTTCCCTCTTCCAGAGGGATTAGCAAACTCTTATTCTGTCTTCTGGGTCTAGCCCATGCTTTGCCTTTCCTGACTCCTTTCAGGCGGAGTTGATCACTCCATCCATTGGGCTCATCCAACACCTTGTATATCTATCTCTTGTAGAACTTGTCACCTTGTGTAGAATTATCTGTCTAAATTGAATTAGATAATGAACTCCTTGATGGCAGAAACAGTTATCTCATTCATCTCCGTGTATCTAGGGCTTAGCACAGGATGTGGCATTTAGTATACACCTGCAAGTACTGGGTGAATGGATGAATGAATGAGTGAGTGAATGAAATAGATATATGGAGGGAGAAGGAAGGAAGGAGGTTTATTTGGGTGGATGGAAGATTTTGTCAGTGAACAGAGGGAATGTGTGGATGGGGACAAAGATATATTTTCATTATAACTGATACCCTTGAGATCTTAGCCCCCATGGAAGATACTAAGGAAAGGAACTCAGGCCTTGGGGAAGCAGGGGGCTCTCTCGAGCTCTGCCCTTTGGCATGAATTCCATTTTTATGTGTTTTTGGCAATAGGTACTCAGGAGTCCAAGAAGTATGGCTCATGATTCCTTTCTCATCTTCCTTAAATTTCCCCACTACCACCTCCTCATTTATATCTCAGCTGTCAGGCTTTCTCTGGATCTTTGGTCTAGCTTGCAGGGTATTCTCTATTTATAGCGAACCTTCCAGATACCTGGTATGAGGGGAATAACTATGGGATTTGAGGTAATACAGGTTGGAATTCTAGTCTCAGTTCTATTAGCAGTCACTTCCCCTCTCAAAGCCTTCATACCCACACCTGTCCTAGGCTGATCATGATACAATACTGTGTCGTTACATGCAGGGAGGACAAATGTGAAATATCTAGTAAACTAGTAGTTGTCACAGCCTTTATTAGTGGCAGCAAAATGGTGGCCAGTGCAAGAAGTATGGTAACGACTGCGATTTGTGTTGGTGCTGAGCTAACTCAGCCAGAGTCAGCAGAATAGGGAGAATATGTGCTGAGTGCTGGAACCCTTATTTTCCTTTCCAATGCCATGACTCATGGCATGTTGGCTGGCACCCCCTTGCCTGGCCTCCTCCAGCTCCCTGCATCGCCCCCCAGGCTGCAGAAGGCCCAGGAGGAGCACCGCACAGTGGAGGTGGAGAAGGTACATCTGGAGAAGAAGCTGCGTGACGAGATCAACCTTGCCAAGCAGGAAGCCCAGCGACTGAAGGAGCTGCGGGAGGGTACTGAGAATGAGCGGAGCCGCCAAAAATATGCTGAGGAGGAGCTGGAGCAGGTAGGAGGGTCTACAGGTCCCTGGACAATCTGAGGGAGTAAAGAGCAGGGGCCATAAGTCTGGCTGAAAAGTTTCATGTGTGAAGACATTGCAATATGGCTCAAAGAGCCCTGGCCAAGTGGCCCAGTTGGTTGGAGCGTCATCCCGTGCACCAAAACATGGCAGGTTCGATCCCTGGTCGGGTTGTGTGTGGGAGATAACCAACTGATGTTTCTCTCACACATCAGTGTTTCTCTCTCTCTCATCCTCTTTCTCTAAAACCAATGAACATATCCTCAGGTGAGGAGTAAAAAAAAAGGAGAAAAAGAAATATGGCTCAAAGAATATCTTCAAGTTATTAGATTCTTACTACTAAGAATAGTGGAAAAGTTGCAAAAAACTGTCACTGATTTTCAAAGAACAGTGGGTAGCAGGTGTAGTTATTTTGTTCCTTTTTTACTGAGGTATTTACATAGACTAAAGTGTAGAGATTGTAAATATACAGCTGGCAAGCTTTTACATATTCATATACCTGTGTTGCCACCATCCAGATCAAAATACAGAATCTTTTAAACACCCCAGAAGGCTCAATTTTGCTTCCCCCGCCAACTGTCAATATTCCTCCCAAGAGGTAACTATGCATAATCTTTAAACCATATTAGTTTCACCTGATGTAGAACTTCATATAAATGGCATTATATTGTATATATGCTTTTGTGTTGGGTTTCTTTCACTCAACATTTTGTCTGTAAGTCATCTATGTTATTGCATAATTTATGTAGCTAGTTTATTTCCATTGCTGAGTAATAGGCTATTGTATGCTGTAAATTATTTATCCATTCTCCTCTGATAGACATTTGAATTGTTTTCTTTTGTGAATAACACTGCTGTGAAACTTGCACACGTCTCTTGGTGAGCTTAGCACTTATTTCTGTTGGATATATAAAAGGGCATAAATATTTAGCTTGATTGCCAAACAGTTTTCTAAAATAGTTATACCAATCTGTACTGCCACCAGCAGTGTGTGATAGTTCTAGTTGAGTTACGGCCTTGGTAGTTTTAGGCATTTTAATTTTACACATTCTGGTATGGATGTAGTGGTATCTCATTGTGATTTTAATTTTAATTTTCCTAATGACTATTAATAATATTGAACACTGTTTCTTAAATTTACCGACCATTTTATTTGGGATTCTCTAGCTTTAGTGTTCTTCAGGATGGCCTTGGCTCTTCTAGGTTCTTTGCATTTCCATATTAGCTTGTCATTCCTTTGCCCCTCCCCACCCCCCAAAAGAAATCTTGCTGGAATTTTTGTTGTGTTGGAATTGAATGTATAGATTAATGTGTGTGTGTGGGGGGGGGGGATTGGCATTTTAACTAATTGATTCTTCCAGTCCATGAGCATTGTTTATCCTGTCACTTTTCAGGTCTTTAAACATTTTTCACAGCAACATTTTGTAGTTTTCAACGTAGAAGTCTTGCCCTTAAAAAAAAGTTTTTAAATTTCCTCTTACTTTTCTAGCTTCTTGAGGTGCAAGATCAGGTCAGTGATTTTAAACTTTTAATCTTTTCTAATATATGCATTTAGAGCTGTAAATTTCTATCTCAGCACTGCTTTAGTTGCATTTACCAAGTTTTGATATTTCATACTTTAATTATCATTCAGTTAAAAAGATTTTCTAATTTTTTTTGAAAATGTATTTTTAAGGTTTTATTTATTTATTTTTAGAGAGAGGAGAAGGGAGGGAGAAAGAGAGGGAGAGAAACATCAATGTGTGGTTGCCTCTCACGTGGCCCCCACTGGGGACCTGGCCCGAAACCCAGGCATGTGTCCTGAGTGGGAATTGAACTGGCTACCCTTTGGTTTGCAGCCCACATTCAGTCCACTGAGCTACACCAGCCAAGGCAAAAATTTTCTAATTTTTATTGCAATTTGTTTTTTGGCTCGTGGTTATTTAGAAGTGTATTGCTTAATTTTCAAGCATGGGGATGTTTCTGGTTATCTTTCTCATTGATTTCTAGTTTAATTTCACTGTAGTTAGAGAACATATGCTGTATGGTTTCAGTCCTTTCAAACATGTTGAGACTTGGTTTATGTAAACAGACTAAACAATACGATTGAAAGGCAAAGAATGTCAGAACGGATAAAAAACAAAACCCACCTGTATGCTTTTTATAAGAGATATACTGTAAACATAAGGATACAAAAAGGTTAAAAGCAAAAGGAGGAGACAAGATATGTGATACAAACGCTAAGCAACATAAAGCAGAGGTAGTTATATTAATATCAGACAAAAGTGGACTTTAGTGCAAGAAGTATTACTAGAGACAAAAATGGACATCTCTTAATGATAACCGTGTGAATTCAACAGTAATATATAACAATGTTTAATTTGGATACACCTAGTTATATATAAAGCAAAAGTTGAAAAAACTAGAATAACAGAAAAATTCATAATCAAAATTAGAGATTTCAACATACCTCTCAGTAATAAGCAGCCAAAACATCAGTAAGGATATAAAATATTTAAACATAAGTAATCCATTTGACTCAGTAACAACATCGAGAGCATTTTACGTTACAATTACAGAATGCACGTTTTCTTAAGTGTGCACACACTGCTTCTGCTCCATTCTCTCCGCTCCTTCTGGGAATCCAGTATTAACCTTTTAACTATACTCCACTGTATTCCACGTGTCTCTTAGTCTCAATTCTCTCCTTTTTTTCTCTCTGTGCTTTAGTAGTTTGGTTATTTTCTGTTGAGCTCTCTAATCCTGTATTCTCTGATCCCATTCAGTGGAATCTGCCTCTCAGCTAATGTATAGTTCAGTTCTAGAGGATCCATTTTACTCTTTATAGATTCTGGTTCCCTCTCCAACATGTCCATGTTTTCATCTATTGTGTTTGTGTGTTCCTATATTTCCTTTAACATTTCAATCATACTGATTTTAAAGCCCAGGTCTGGTAACTCTAATATCTGAATCATTTATAGGACTGCTTCATCTTGATTATTGGTTATATTTTCCTGCCTCGTCTCATATTTAGTAATTTATTTTATTAAATGCTGGACAGTATATACAAAAAATAGAAGATCCTGACAATTTTTTCCGGCATCAGATATGGGGTTTCCCCTTTATTCTGTTAGGTGTGTAGGGTGAGTGCCTAATCGACGCACACCAATCAGAGGTCGAGCTATGTTGAAACTGGGTTGTAGTTTTAGTAAGACTTGGTCTAGTGCTCATCCGTCACAGTTTCTCAGGCAAGTCCTTTCCTGATATTTTTATTGAGAGCTGGTAGATTTCTTTCTCTCAGCCCTGAAAAACTATGAGAGATTCATTTCTGCCACTTGCAGGTTTTGAATTTAGCTCTTTAGCTTCCTGCTTTTCATAGCTTCAAAACTGTACAATTGTCTTGAGGAGAAGAGTGTGTGTTTGAGGCAAGTCCCCTCCTTCTTGCAATATTTTGTTTCCTAAGTATTATGAAAGTATGGGAGATTTTGTTCCAGTCTTTGGCCTTACTACTTATTCTCCTGCCCAGCTCCAGGATTCAGTAAATGCCCAGCAGAGAAAATTGAATATATGTTGGGAACCCCTCAATTTGCAATTTGTTACACTAGTACTGTGCTGTCAGCAAAAGCTAGGCTAGTTTCTCTGTGTCCCAGTGGAGTCCTTCTGCCTGGCCAGATCCAGTTATCAGCCCTCTCCAGGAATCATCAAATGCCTTCAGGGAAAAAAATGGATGGTAGTTGTCAACTCCTCCTAGGAAGGCTTTCCCCTCTCTGGATTTTGAGTTCTTCTAGTCTAGTGATTCTCAAACTCTTTGGTCTTTAAGACCTCAAAGAATTTTCATGGGGGCAGTATGTTGCTATTCACTATGTTAGAAATTAGACCTGGGAAAAATTAAAAAAATATATTTATTAATTTAAAAGAAGTATATTAAATCTCCTACATGTTAACACAAATACTATATTTTTATGAAAAATGACTACATTTCCAAAGTAGAAATAATGAAAAGAATGATTTTAAAAAATACTTTTGCAAATATTTTAAATGTCTGTCTTAATATACTACTGGATTCTTCTTTTTTTAAATTCTCACCCAAAGACATGCTTACTGATTTTAGAGAGAGGGGAAGGGTGGGAGAGAGTGAGGAAAGAGAAACATCAGTGTGAGAGAAACATCACTGGTTGCCTCTCCTATGCTCCCTGCATAGCAGGGGACCAAACCTGCAACCCAGGCATGTGCCCTGACTGGGAATTGAACCACGACCTTTCGGTTTATGGGACACTGGCTGGGGCGCTGCTGGTTCTTATTTTAGTGTCTATATTTAATCTGTTTTGATATCACTCATCAAGTAGCCTCTGGAGAACTCCACTGTTCAGTTGTGAGAGAAGAAGAATGAAAAAGGTAAATAATGTTTTAGTATTATTATAAAAATAATTTGACCTTAAAGATGTTCTGAAAGGGTCTTAGGGATGCTCGGTATTTCTGGATCACAGTTTGATAACTGCTGACCTCATCTTTATTGCTTCTATAGCTTTATTCTTTGAGAAATTTTCATAATTATAATAATTTGTCTTCCAAAGTTTCCATAACTTACACAGATTTTTCCAGATGTTGTATTAGATCAGAATTATTCTTTTGCTATGACCTAGTGCACTCTATGTGGAAGTAAAGTCAGGTGATAATACTTTAAAGCACATATATGTCCGTGGTTGTTAACTTTGCTGCATATTAGAATCACTTGGAGAGCATTAAAAATTGTTTGATCCTCTAGCCAATATCCTGGATCAGTGTAATCAGAATTGGGGTACAATCCAGGTATTAGCATTTTTCAGGTTCCCCAGGGGATTCCAGTGTGCGACAAAGCTGAGAACCACAGGCACAGAATAAAAAAACAGGACTGGTGAACTCTGACTTGCCCCAGCCTTTATCTGTTGTCTTCTAAAGGCATTTGTTACTTGTGTGTACAAGATATGTCTGCCTCTATCTCTTTGCCCCCCATTCCCCCATTCCCCGTTCCCTATTTTCTAATTATTTCTCCCAATAAACAGTTTTTTTGAGCCCATTAGGCCATCCCTTTTACGTGCCTCCACAACCGTCACTTCCCTCTCTTTGCTCTCGTCTCTCTCCATTCTCCCCTTCTTAGCTTATCCTATTCTTTAAACTGTTTCTAATGTAGGACTTGGTCATATACTTTCAGACTTGGTGTACTAGACTCTCAAGTATCTGTTACTTATTTTTAATATTCAAAAGTGGGAGTGAGCCATTTTATAGTTTCTTTTTCAAGGAACAAAAGCCAAATGAAGGTAGACCCTCTTATTGGCTCTTTAAGGTAGAAAGGTGTTCTGTCCTTAGTTAAGGCCTTCCTAGTTTACCTCAGCCTGTGGAGAGGACCTCAGGCCTGCTATAGGATACCGCCCCACTGGCTGAATTTGGGCACAGTGAGAGGGTTCTCAATCTCTTTTCTCTGGAATTCTGCCCAGTGGACAGTCAGTGTCTAGATGGGGGAGTTTGGATCACTATACAGGTAACCTCTGAGATTGCAAGGCATCCAGTGTATGTACTGGACAATGTGTCGGTGTGTATTTTCAGACATTTCTCACTTGAGTGCTTTGTGACTGTCTGCTTCATTGTATGATCCTGCTAAGAAGTCAGTGAAGAGATTTATGCTTACACGTTGGTCTTTTCATGTCTTGGCCTCTGTTGGCAATGCCTGTGTTAGGTGTAAGTATGCTTCTTGTCTTCTCACCATGTACAGAATGTCCTTCAAACCTGTGTGCCCTGCTTGGTGGGAGACTCATAGATAAAGTCTCTGGGCTAGAGAAGACTTTGGAGATCATTCAGGTCAATCCCTTTGTGGAATAGCAATCATTTGGAAGGTTCTATGACAAACATGAGCTCTTCACATTACCTCTCATGATGGAGAGCTCACTCTCTCTCGAGAAAAAGAAAGTCTTACCTCACACTGGGTTGAGGTCTGCTGTAGGAAGCACAGGGTCACACAGCCAGCCAAATGACAGACCAGGGACAGAGCCAGATTTCTGGATTCCTAATCAAGTGCTTTGTTTTTAAGTTTGCCATATTGTGATGTCCTGAGGTCCAAGAACGGACCCTAATTCTGGGAAAGAAGCTGATTCACTGACCTGAACAGTGTGCCTCAAGAGAGCAGGGAAGATTGCTGAGACTGTGAGAAAAGAGAGATCTAGTCTGAGAGCAGAAAAATCTCAGTTTGAGTTCTGGTTGAGACTACAGTAGTCCCTCCTTACCTGAAGTTTTGCTTTCTACAGTTTTAGTTATCTGCTGTCAAAAGCAATCCAAATACATGAAATGGAAAATTCCAGAAGTAAACAATTCATAACTTTTAAATTGCACACCATTCTGAGTAGAGTGATGAAATCTCACAGTCTTGCCCTGTTCTGCCTGGGACATGAATCATCCCTTTGTCCAGTGTATCCACACTGTATTATGTTACTTGCCAGATGGTCACTTAGTAGCCATGTTGGTTATCAGATTACTATTGTGGTATCGCAGTACTTGTGTTCAAGGAACCTTTATGTTACTTACTAATGGCTTCAAAATGCAAGAATAGTGATTCTGGCTATTTGATACACCAAAGAAAAGCTGCAAAGTGTATGTATGTACAGGCATGCCTCAAAGATATTGTGGGTTTGGTTCTGGGCCACTGCAGTAAAGTGAGTATGGCACTAAAGCCAGCTGTAGTCTTTGTTGGTAGAGTATCTAGCCTTCATTTTGTAAAATACACAATATTTGTGAAGCACAATAAAGTGAAGTGCAATAAAACAAAGTATGTCCATACAGGAAAGTCATAGCATGTACAGGGTGTGGCACTGCCCATGGTTTGAGGCATCCGTTGGGGGTCTTGGAACTTGCTCTCCATGGATAAGGGGGATTACTGTGCTTCCTGTGTGACCTTGAGTAGGTTATTTTCCTTCTCTGAGCTTGCTTCCTTACATATAAAATACAGAGAATAATCTTTGCCTTTTTTCCCTCTTGGGAGAATTATAAGTCTCACATAAAAGAGCAGATTAGAACTCTGGATTCCGAAGTATAATGTAGAAGGTCATATAGTAAATGGACTCACATCCTCTTGGCTGCACAGGTTCGAGAGGCCTTGAGAAAAGCAGAGAAGGAGCTGGAATCGCACAGCTCATGGTATGCTCCAGAGGCCCTGCAGAAGTGGCTGCAGTTGACGCATGAGGTGGAGGTGCAGTACTACAACATCAAGAAACAAAATGCCGAGAAGCAGCTGCTGGTGGCCAAGGAGGGGGTGAGACATGCCCTCCTGCTGCCCTTTTCTCTCCTTGCCTCCTTCCCTTTCGCCTGTCCTTCCTTCCTCCTTCCTGCCTCTCTCAGTCCTTCCTGTTGGGCAAAGAGGTGTCCTGGTGCTGTGTGCCATTTCTTTTCCTAATGTACAGCTCCTGATAATGTCCTTGAGCTTCTGGAGCAGGGCATGAGGGTGTGGGGTGCTTCTGCCTGCCTTCTGGGAAAGGCGCAGCAAGTGGGAAGACTCTGCCAGCTCCGTACCGTCACGGGGCAGAGTCCTCCTGGTGTGAGAGTGTTGTCGGGGGATCCCTGTGCTTCTCTTGATTCCTTTATTTTCTTCCTTCCCCTACTCCTTTCCCTCTTCTTGCCTTCCTTTTCCCTTTCCCTTTCCCATCTCCTCTTCCTTTTTCTTGTGCAACTTAAGCTGTGCTAGGAGGAGAACCCAGCCACAGAAAGGCATTCCTCATTTTTCCACCTCCTAATGCCTGCTCTTTTTAATCTGATGGCCTCGCCTTTACAGGCTGAGAAGATCAAAAAGAAGAGAAACACACTCTTTGGCACCTTCCACGTGGCCCACAGCTCTTCCCTGGATGATGTGGACCACAAGATCCTAACGGCTAAGTAAGTAGCACCTGTTGCCCAGCTTGGGTGATGCCATCCCATCCTGAGAGTTTGAGGATGTTTGGGGCTTTCAGCCCCAGTTCTACTTCCTCAATGGGAGCAGAACAGCTCTGGTCTCCTGTCCCATCCCTTACCCAGCTCCCACCTTGCTCTTAAGTTTATCATTTAATTGTGTTTCTTACTTGCACATATCCCCTCAAATTGTTCCTCTAAGAGGCCTGGTTTCTTCTGAGCCTCACACCCAGCCCAGCCTGCCATTCTCTTTCATCTGTCCTCAGGCAAGCTCTGAGTGAGGTGACGGCAGCACTGCGGGAGCGCCTGCACCGCTGGCAGCAGATTGAGATCCTCTGTGGCTTCCAGATTGTCAATAACCCTGGTATCCACTCATTGGTGGCTGCCCTCAACATAGACCCCAGCTGGATGGGCAGTACACGCCCCAACCCTGCCCACTTCATCATGACCGACGACGTGGATGACATGGATGAGGAGATCGTGTCACCCTTGTCCATGCAGTGTAGGTGACCTCTTGGGTGGGGATGGGGGATGGAACCTTCGATGCACGAACAGGCCAAGTCATTGGGCACTGCCGTGCTTAAACAGCATGTGGAGCAGATGCCCAGGAAGACAGTTCAACTCATGACCTTGGTTGATAAGGCACAGTTCGCATCAGAATAGTCCTTTACAG
The DNA here is from genome assembly GCA_004027735.1 of Carollia perspicillata. Classification (NCBI taxonomy): domain Eukaryota; kingdom Metazoa; phylum Chordata; class Mammalia; order Chiroptera; family Phyllostomidae; genus Carollia; species Carollia perspicillata. The sequence goes on along the minus strand of PVKM010014897.1, from coordinate 5,128 downwards.
TTGTCCTTCGAGTGTTTTTTCCTTGCTTAATGTTCTATCCGCTCTTCTGGGTCTATTGCGTTAAGTGTGTCTCCCTTCACTCTGTGTTTTTCAAATCCCTTTATTTACCACTCCCCTCCATCTACCTTTATAAAAATAATCTCCTTAATGGTTCATGAGCTAAAAATGGCATTTATTTTAACTCATTTGATTTATCTTATTGCTTTCATTTTTATTTTATATTCCTTATTCTTAATTGCTAAAGTAGATGAATGGAATGATGTTTCTTTCTGGCTTTTGTGTGAGACCTCAGGAAGCAACAGTCCCTTAAAGTGATAATAGCCCTAAATCCTCCAAGCCAGAAAGACATTCTTGTCCAGGAGGGGTCTCTTGCAGAAGCATGTCTGGCTTTCTACCTGAACTCTCGGACCTCCCCACCCTCTGTCCTGGGTTTTTCCTTTCCCTTTTCTCCCCTGTGAGTGATAAGAGCTGAGTAGAGCAGGGTTGAGAGAGACAGCACTCTATGGGAATTCTTTAGTGAATGAAAGAACTTATCCCTTGCTGAGATGAAGTGTTCTCTGGATCAGAGGGTATTTTACATAAATAGAATAGAGCTTTATGGAAAAGCTGTTGTTCTGGGCCCATGTCTCATGGATGCAGAAGGGATGGCAAAAAGCTGGGGCTGGGTTAGTAGCTTACCTTCAGAAATCCAGACTCTTTAATCGCACTGGATTCCAACTCCAGACAGGATTTATTTGTAAATTTCTTCAATGATACTTTGCCTCTGACCAAGCCTCTTTGTCTCCCTGGTCTTATATCTTCTCAGGCCTTTTACTCAAAGGCAACAAGGTTAGGATCACTGGCAGGCAGAGCCTGATCCTTGAATTAAAGGCTTCTATGTTCTCTGGGTTGGGAGGACCCTTCATTAGCTCTGAGCTACTCACCCCTTGCCCCTTGGCCCTTCCCTTATCTCATTAGTGGGCAAGCTGAAGCCCTCTGTAAATCAGATTCTCTTCTCCTTTTGGCCTGGCTGTTGGACCCTAGATGCTGCCTGGCTGATGGGGCGTAGGTTCAGTGACCGCTCTCTCTGCTCAACATCCGCCGGCTCGGATGATCAGTCCCTCTGGAAATACCCGGGTTTGAGGAGCCCCTTTGGGGCTTTTGTTTTTCCAATTTTTGGAACTAAACCAACACTCCTGTCCCCATGGGCCCCTTGTCCTGCCTGTTTCACTCCCCTGCCTGCTCCCTCAATTCCTTAAGCACTGTCCCTACTAACCGCAAGGAGGGGTTCGGGGGTGAGAAGAATCAGCCTGCTCAGATGAGGGGTGGAGAGAGAACACCCATGGTGATGGAAGGCTTAGGCTTCTCCTTTTAGCCCAGCCAGACAGATGCCCTGGTGGCCCTGCTTCTAGCTGGGCTGGGATGGGAAGAGGGAAGGAAAGATCCTCTCCCTCTTTTCTCTTTTTCATGGTTCTCCTTTTGCCTCTCGGTTTCTCCTTCTTTCTCCTCCCTATTCCATGCTTCCTTTTCCTCTTCCACTCCATTTTCATTCTTTGGAAGCCACCAGGCTTAGAAGCCCTGCCTCCCCATCTTTCCATCACCATGGAATTGTGCTCTCTCCTTGGCGGCCCTTCCAAGGCTTCTGCCACCCTGTAACTTAGCCTTTTCCTATTTGTAGGGAGAAGGCAGGGATGCCCATCTATCAGGGTAAAGGAGTAAAAACAAAGGTGTGAATTCTGTTTTCAGCTGGGGCTGGGAGTAAGTCCAAGGGGAATGCTCTAGCACATTGCTGAGTTACCTGGTACTCACATAGCCCTTCACTGGGCATGGTGGCCATCATCTTCCAGGAGCCTGATTTGCAGCATTGATCCAAGAGCCAGTTCTTTGTTGTTTACATGCTTGTTAGAGGAAATTTGGGAAGCAAAAAGAGTAAGTATGAGCATCCATAGTCCCACTATATTTGAGCACCTTTTCTTTGAATCTCCTTGTGAAATTTTAATTTTTATGTGGTCAAGATAATGAAGACTGACCACTACCACTTATTGATTACTGTAAACTGTGTCAGGTACTTTAAATAGATTATCTTGAAGCCTTAAGACAACCTTGTAGGATTTTATAAGGTAGGCATTAAAATAGGGATGCAGCTGCTCAAGATCACAGCTAGAAGTGGAAAGGTCTGGTTTCAAATTAGTCTTTTATATTCCATAGCTCAAGTTATATTTTCTTTTACATAAAATTTTGTTTCCTTTTGATTTCCCTAAGCATTTTAATAGGCATTTTTATGTGTTTAAAATCTTTTCATAGAGAGCATTTTTAATAGGTATATAGCCTTCTAGCTAATACATCCAGTTGGATGTATTCTCATTTTCCCATTGTTCCACCTTTGTTTGCTTTCATGCAATTATTAATAATGATGTGATGAACATGTTTATGTATAAATCCTTGTCTAAACCATGAATTACTTCCTGAGGTTGGCTTTCTAAAAAGGCTGGTTCTTAGTGCTCTCCCGAACCTTGTCCCAAACCCCTATCCTACCTTGTCCTGCCTGTGTCCTCCCACTAACTGCCTTGTCATATCCCTTTATATTAATGTTGGCCTCCCTCCTTCGGAATTGCCACTAAAACTGACCTGGGTACCTCACTTTCAAATTCCCCTTTTAGGACCCCTGGTGGGAGGTTTTGGGGAGGAGATGCCCCATTCTTCAGATTGGTCGCTAAAAGCCCAGAGTGGTCTCCAGCAAGCATTTCTCCACGGGCAAACCTGCTTGCCTAGCAGTCCAAAGTAATCTGGCCCTTCCTCACACTGTCTTCACTCTTCTTGCAGCCCCAAGCCTGCAGAGCAGTGTCCGGCAGCGCCTGACGGAGCCACAGCATGGCCTGGGATCTCAGAGGTTGGTAGAGGGTGAGGCTGGCCACTTCTTGACAAGCCGGGCATCTCTGCGGCGAATGCGCAGCCTTTCATCTGGACAGTCTTTCAGTTCTGAAGGCCACGGGACCAGCTCACCATCTGCCTCTGCTTCTTCCTGTTCCTCTACTACTACCACCACTACCACCACCACCACCACCACTTCCTCCTCCTCCTCCTCCATCACCACCATCCATGTCCACCCTGTTTATTACCACCAAAGCACTTCCTACTTCCTCCAGATGGAGCCCTACCCTGACCCACCCACTTCTGACAGCACCGCTGTGATGCCTGGGCATTCAGAGAGCTTGGGGTATCAGCTGTCTCTCTTCTCTTTCTTCCCTTCCTTCCCTTTCTGCTGCCTATACCTTGGCCTCTGCCCACTGGCTGCTGCTTGGTCAGCTATGGGGGTGTGTGCAGTATGGCATCTTCTCCTTGTCCTGTCCTTTCCTAGCCCTGGGATTCCTTAGGGTCAGCCTAACTCCTCACACCTTTCCTCCCTACTGTGTTTGGATTTTCTGACTCTAACCCCCTCCCTCATGGTCCCATAGCACTTTTGCCTAAACTATGCACTTTTACATCTGTTATCTCAGTGGAGTCTTCACTTCCTTTACTTCTCCATCAAAGATTTATTGATACGTACTCTGCCAGGCTCTGCTGGGTATGAGGATTCATAGATGATAAGATACAAGCCCAGCCATCAGAATTATAGTCTGACCTGGGAGAGGGTGCATAAATAATTATGGAACAATTTGCTAAGTGCTATGGGGGTATTGAGGAGGGAGTGACTAACAGTGTGTTCTTGGGTGGAACACTTCACAAAAGAGATGGCATTTGTGCTAACATCCTGTGTGTGAAGGACAAAATGAATTCTAGGATGAGGTCACATTACGTGCAGAGACATGGAGATTCAAGAGAATCTGATATTTGAGGTTAGAACATTGGATATGTGTCGGTGGGAAGGGGTAGAGAATGAGGCTAGAATAATGAAGGGCTCTGAGTGACGAGGGGCTTTGACCATTACCCTTTAGGAGGCGGAGAACTGCAGAAGACTTTCTACAAGGAAGTTAATTGGTCAGATTTGCATTTTAGAAATAACATGTTAGTGGTCTATATAAAATAAAGAAGGAGACAACAGGGTTTAGAAATCATTATAGTAGAGCACTAGGGGAAGTAACAAGGTCGTGGGGTGGAAAGGAGAGGATTAATGTGGTAACTGGCTGTGAGGAGTGAAGAAGAGGGAGGAGTCTGTGATGACACCCAGGTTTCTATCTTGGATGACTGAGTGGATGTATCCTTCAGGGAATTAGGGAACAGAAGAGGGTAAACATGTTTAGGGGTTTTGAACATGAAAAGTTTGTAGGTGAGACAGGCATTAAAATAGTCACTTTCTGAGCAGGAAGTCAAGGCTCTGAAAGGTTAAGTAGTTTTTCCCTGGGTCCCATAGCTAATTAGGAGCAGAACATAGACCAGACATAGACTAGAACTTGGTTTTCCATTCTAGGATACTCTGTTGGATATTTTTGTCCTTCCACAAGGTCTCTGTAAGTGAACTGGATAAGAATTGGTAGAAGGCTTTCTCCCACAGCTTGGTCTGGCAGCTGTAGGGATTGGCCCCACTGATACCTCAAGATGATAAGCTAGGGTCAGAGATAGTAGCTTTGACATTGTCTGGAATAAGCTTAAGGGATCCTCAGAAAATCTCTTGTCTGTGGAAGAACCTCTCATCTCTGAGTTGTGACCATGGCCCAACAGGCCTGGCTTCTGGGCTGTAGCCTGCTTCCCTTGTTGCTTTGTTTGGGTTCTGCCTCATTCTGGATGCCAGTCTGTCTAGGTCTGCCTCTCGGACCTCTGGATAGTTATCCGTGAGTCCTGTTCCTTTTTCTTTTACAAAGGAACTGCCTTTACTAGCATTATCTCTCAGCAGAGCTGCTCATCTTCATTCTCATCTTCATTTTCATCCAAAAGCCTAGGCAGGGAGACTACCTCTCCCAAAATAGGTGGAGAGGACTGAGTTCGTGTGGGGGCACTAGGAGATGCTATGAATCTCATGCTCCAAGGCCCAAGCTGAGGCCAGTGGGGAGGTTGGGTGGGGAAGTACCTGCATCCACCTGGCCTGTTCACTACTTAATTTTCTTTTGCACCATGCACCAGAGGATCATCTCTAAAGGCAAACAGGCTCTCTAGTAAGGTCAGTAGCTTGGGATGGGAGCCCAAAGCAGCCTAGCCTTTGGGGAGGGATACC
>PVKM010014896.1:0-28491 GCA_004027735.1 Carollia perspicillata | reverse complement strand
ACGGTGGGGAGAGGATGGACAGGGGGAGGGCAAGAGTAGTGTGGGAAAAGTGGAAGCTAAAGAACTTATGATACATGGACAGGAACTAAAGAGGGGGAATGTGGGTGGGAGGGGGTTGGCAGGGTGGAGGGGAATGAAGGGGGCACTGGGAGAACTGTAATGGCATAATCAATAAAAAAGTTAAAAAAAAAAAAGAAAAAGCTGTGATTTATTCATTGGTAGGCACACTGGTGCTTTTGGTTTATGTTTCTGAAGTATAAACACATTAACCAAATTATAGAAAGAAATTTTGTCTATGAATTCCACTATTAGTAGTAAATGTTAAATACATCTTCTCATTGGAATATTGTTATTGACAAAGATAAAACAAAAAATGCAAAAGTAATCTTTGTAAATTCTGAATTGTGTCTTATGTATTAGACTTGATATGTCCAGTACACATAGTTAGTTATGTTTCTGTCTCTACTAGCTGTGTGACCTTAGGCAAATTATTTAAGTCTTTGTTTCCTCATGTGCAAAATAAAGCAGAAATAATGTTTCCCTCAAAGTTGTTATAAAGAATAAATGGTTTAATACGTGTATTTTATTTAGAGATTCAAATAAAATGCAGTGTTGAGGATTCTCAGTTATGTTATACTAATAAAGTTTCTTATAATTAAAAATATCTATAGGGGAGTCCCCATGACTGTCAGCTGATTTCTGAAAAGGAACTTTGCAGGATAAAAGCGATTGGAAAGAAATATTTGAAGTAATGAAAGGCAGGGACCTACAGCCAAGATTATTCTACTTAGCAAAGATATCATTTAGAATTGCAGGGCAGAAAAAGAACTTCCAAGACAAGAAAAAAACTAAAGGAGTTCATCATCACCAAGCCATTATTATATGAAATGTTAAAGGGGGTTATTTAAGAAAAAGAAGAAAACCAAAACTATGAACAATAAAATGGCAATAAATACATATCATTACCAATGGAATCTAGATGGACATGAAGATTTGAAATAAAAGAAGGACTCTCAGATGGGCAGGCATGGGATCTCTCTGGCTCTGAGGCTCTCTTCTTCCTCTAGGATGCCTGGATGATCACACTGCAGCTGCCTGTGTTTCCCAAATGGATGAGAAGAGGCGAAAGACACATATCTGATTGCAATATCTATCTTGAGATGAGAGCAACTTTAATAATCTATGAAAAAGGAAAGCTACCTGTGACAATTTTTCATCCAGAAAGGCAATAGGGTTGCATTGAAATTAGGGACAAAAAGAACTTCTGGCCAAGATGGACACATAGGTAGATACACTTTGCCTCCTTGCACAACCAAAAAATGGACAACAACAAATTTAAAAACAAAAATAACCAGAAGTGCCAGAAAATTGAACTGTATGGAAGTCAAACAACCAAGGTATTAAAGAAGAAATATTCATTCATACTGTACCATGACACAGCTAAGTGGGTTGCCCCACCCTGGCAAATACCCAAGGCTCAGCCCCCTACAACGTAACAGGCACGTGGAGACAAATAAATATGGCCCAAATGAAAGAATAGATCAAATCTCCAAAAATAGAACTAAGTGATGAAGAGATAGCCAACTTATCAGATGCAGAGTTCAAAACACTGGTAATGAGGATGCTCACAGAAATTGTTGAGTACGGTTGCAAAATAGAGGAAAAAGGGAAGGCTATGTAAAGTGAAATAAAGAAAAATATGCAAGGAACCAACAGTGAAGGGAAAGAAACTGAAATCAAATTAATGATATGGAACCAAAGGAAAAAATAGATATTCAACCAGAATAGAATGAAGAAGCAAGAATTCAAAAAAAATGAGGAGATGCTTAGAAACCCCCCGGGCCACTTTCAATGTTCCAACATTCGAATCATAGGGGTGCTGGAAGGAGAAGAGGAAGAACAAGAAATTGAAAACTTACTTAAAAAAATAATGGAGAGCTCCTCCAATCTGGCAAAGGAAATAGACTTCCAGGAAGTCCAGGAAGCTCAGAGAGTCCCAATGAAGTTGGACCCAAGGGAGCACACACCAAGGCACAGCATAATTACATTACCCAAGATTAAAGATAAGGAGAGAATCTTAAAAGGAGCAAGAGGAAAAGAGACAGTTACCTACAAAGGAGTGCCCATAAGACCATCAGCTGATTTCCCAAAAGAAACCTTACAGGCAAGAAGGGGCTGGAAAGAAGTATTCCAAGTCATGAAACACAAGGACCTGCATCTAAGATTACTCTATCCAGCAAAGCTGTAATTTAGAATGAAAGGGCAGATAAAGTGCTTCCCAGCTAAGGTCAGGTTAAAGAAGTTCATCATCACCAAGCTCTTATTATATGAAATGTTAAAGGGACTTATCTAAGAAAAAGAAGATAATGAAAATATGAACAGTAAAATGACAACAAACTCACAACTATCAACAACTGAACCTAAAAAAATGCCCCACAAACTAAGCAAACAACTAGAACATGAACAGAATCACAGAAATGAAGATCACATGGAGGGTTATCAGTGGGGAGGTGGAGAGGGGAGAATGGAGGAAAAGGTACAGGGAATAAGCTTAAATGGTAGGTAGAAAATAGACAGGGGGCGGTTAAAAATAGAATGGAAATGGAGAAACCAAAGAACTTATATGTACGATTCATGGACATGAACTAAAGCAGGGGGATCCTGGTGGGAGGGAGGGTGCAGGGCAGAGGGAAATAAAAGGAAAAAAAATTGGACAACCGTAATAGCATAATCAATAAAATTTACATTAAAAACAATTGAATCTAAAAATCTAGCAGACAAGAACAGAGATAGAATCATGGGCTAAGAGAGCATTTTGATGGCTGCCAGATGGGAATAGGGTGTGGGGGAATGGGTGAGGGGATTAAATACAAATAGGTAGTTACAGAATAGCCATAGGATGTAAAGTACAGTATAGGACATGGAGTAGCCATAGAACTTATACTCATGACTCATGGTCATGAACAATGGTGTGGAAATTGCTTGAGGGAGTGGGAAGTGCTGGGTGGAGGGGGAGAAAGGGGGAACAAGGCGACAACTTTAATAGCATAATCAATAAAATACAATTAAAAAGGATCACTAAATACAATTTTAATAAATAAAAATACATGTATTATTTCAAACTCTAAAAATAATATATTGCCATTTAAAATTTTTGGAACTACAGAAAGATATAAAGAACATGATAGAAATCATTTATCATTCCCCATAGAGATAATCACTATAACATTTAGTTATAAATTATCTCGTTCTTAGCATTCTGCTTTCTTTTGGCTGATGTTTGCCTAGTACACCTTTCTTTATCAGTTTATTTTCAGTCTTTCAGTGCCACCCTATAGTGTCTCTCTAATAAACATATAGCTAGATTTTAACTTTGATTCAGTTTGAGAGCCTGTTTTTTAAAAAATCTAAATCATTTGAATTTATTATGGTCATTGATACTTAAGTTTTTTTGGTATCTTGTTTCCTATTTTCTGTATTTTTTCTTTTCTTTTTTCTACTTTCATGCCTTTAGTTGAATTATGTTTTTTATTTCCCCTGCATATTTTCTCCCCTCTACTGAATTTAAAGTTTGCTTTCTATTTCAGTTCTTTTAATATTTACCCTAGAATATTTGACATGCATACTTTAGATTTACCTAACACAGTATAAAGGTGATGACAATCCTATCCTACTCTTAAATACAATAATTCTGGAACCTTGATAACATGTTATTATTATCAAAGATTCCATTATGATTTGAAACCCTCCCAAATTAGCTATTATTGACTTAGATTTACCAACTCATATTAGCAATTTCTTTGCTTGCTCTTATTTCTTGTATCCCATTCTTTCCTGTGGGATGGATTTTCCTTTTGGTTGAATACATCCATTAGTAATTCTTTCAGATAGGTCTCTGCTTAGCAAGCTTTTAGTTTTTATATCTTTGATAGGTGCCTTTGTTTGACCTCAACTAATTGTTAGGTGGGTATGGAATACTAGGTGATGCTATATTTCCTTAGTATTTTGAATTTACTGTTGTCTTTGTGCACTTATTGTTGCTGATGATAGAACTCCTATTGGTCTGATGGTTGTTTCTCTGAAGGTAGTTTATTTTTTCTCTTGTAGCTTTCACAATTTCTCTGTTTCTATCTCTCTTCTATAGTTTCACTTCACTGTTTTAGTTGTGAATTTGTCTTTATTTAGTCTGGGAACTGATGAGCTTTTTAAGTTTGAGAATTTATGTCTTTCTTCAGTTCTGGAGAAAACTTTTTTATGACCCCTTTCTTTGTTCTCAGTAGTTTCATTTTCTCAGGTAACTATCATATGCTGGATCTTTTCATTCTCTTCTCTTGATCTAAATCTCCCTTTCATATCTATTATGTTTTTAACTTTCTGTTGTAGATTCTGGGTGATTTCCTTAGATCTGCTTTCCAGTTTACTAAATTTATCTTTCTTTTTGTCTTGCATACTCTTTAACATATTCCTTTGTTTTCCAGTGAGAGTCTTTTAATTCCAGATTTTTTTTTCAAATTTTCTACTTTTCATAATACCCTGTTCCTGCCATGTGGAATCTATATCTATTTTCTTTTTTAAAAAATATTTTATTTATTTATCTTTAGAGGGGAAGGGAAGGAGAGAGGGAGAGAAATATCAACGTATGGTTGCCTCTTGTGCATCCCCTGCGGGGAACTGGCCTGTCACCCAGGCATGTGCCCTGAGCAGGAATTGAACCGCAGTTGTTTGGTTTGCAGGCCCGTGCTTAATCCACTGAGTCACACCAGCCAGGGCTATTTATTAACTTTTTCATCTAGTTGATGACTATAAGCATTTATTTTCAAGTTCCTTTTGAATTGCTTTAGTATCTAAAGTTATTTGATCATGATCTTTGTTGTATTTGCAAACTTTCATAACATCAGATCTCCATGCATTCTTTGCAATCTTTTCATTTGGGTTCATCAGTAATAATTATATATTTATAGGTTAGACGCTGGCTTGTGGAATCATCCTTATGGGTGAGTTTTATGCTTCACTCTGTCATGAATGTATGAACTCCCCAGCTTTGGACATCTTTATGTACATGTCTTTGTGATTATCTCTGCCAAGGCTGCCTTCTTAGAGGTGGCAAAATTAGTGTATAACAGGACAGGATCTTAATTATCTGAATGACCAATTGAGCAGCAGTAATGTAAAAGTATAATGGATGTATTACAAAAATTCTAAACATTAAGGGAAAAAAACAGTCCTGGCCAGTGTGTCTTCGTTGGGTGGAACATTGTCCAGTGACCAAAAAGTCAGGGCACATACCTAGGTTGCTGGTCTAATCTCCAGTCTGGGTAGTTGTGATCTCCTGTGCGGGTGTGTACTGGAGGCAGCCACTTGACACTTCTCTTTTGCATTGATGTTTCTCTCTCTTCCTCTTTTCTCAAAAGCAATGAAGAAAATGTCCTTGGGTGAGGGAAAAAGCAAAACAGGATAAAATGGTCAGAGGAGGGTAAAAGTACAATGGATTAGAACTTTATACCATTATAAACTTCAGCTCTGTTAGTTCATTCATACAAGTATTTGAGACACTGTATGGAGTACTATCATTAATGGAGAGGTATAAAAGATGAATAAGACATGGTTTCTGTTATTCAGAAGAATCTAGGTCAACTATCAAGGAAGATAAAGAGAAGTACAAGAAACTCTAATAAAAAAGGCAGGTATAAGTAATATACTTAAGGTAACAGGAGATCTCACAGAATTTGACTCAACCCATTTGGAGGAGGGGCCAAATCTACCTAATAATTTATGAAATTTCCATCTAAATGTGGTGAGATGGCTGGTATTCATTTTTAACTATACATTTTAGGAATAAACATTATCTAAATGAAGAATTAAGATAACAGTTTTTGTAACCACTTAAGTCCCCCATCACAGTTTGAATTTGAAGATCACTATTTTTTGAAATTATTTTTTACAACACATCTCACATTATGGAACAAATATTTGATGAACTTTTAGTGTCCTTGAGCTTCTTGAAGCCAGAGCTTGTATCTCATTCATGTCTGCATTCCTGATTTTAGGCACCCAGTTTTACTTTTACATGGTCACTTGTTGTTAGACCACCTGAGAGCTTCCCAAGGTGATATCCCTCATCCACACAGAACAGTGCTCACTGCATGGTAGATCTATGGAATGAATTGTATAACACTCTGACATACATTTCTGTGCCTATTCTGATCTATTCAGTTTACAAAAGACCCACTTAGGGGTTGCTCTTATTGACACTTAAAGTGTATGGATGCATATCTGTTTATGACAACTTTTGTTGTTCTCTTCATTTTGAAGATAGATAGATGCTCATTGTAGAAATTTAGAAAGTATGGAAAATTAAGAAGAAAATAATCATTGTGAAGGTTTTGCATTTCCTTCCAGTCTTTCTTCTTTTTATATATTAATTATATAAATGTCTAAATTCTGCTTTTTCACTAACTTATTATGGCATTTCCTTCTGCCATTAAAAAGTTCTCATAAACATAATTTTAATTGTTCTATGACTTATTCCATCTTGTGAAAGTACCATGGTTCATTTAACCCATTATTTATTGTTAGAAATATAGTTTCTAATCTGTTTTTATAAATTAGGCATTACACAATTCTGTGGTATTCTTGCATATAGGTGTCAACTGAGTAAAGATTTGTTTGGGATAAATTCCTAAAAAAAACCCCATCTGGGTCAAAGGTACAAATATTTCCAAGGCTTTTATTATATTTTTGCTTTAGATAAATTTGTAAATGTACCTATGATATTGGAGAAGGAGAAGTGATATTTGTTTGGTTGCAGTTGGATAGTTGTTGATGCCTTAATAAATGTACCCTTCTATTAAGGGTTTTGGAATTTAGATAACAGTAAAACAACATACAAGTTAGATTTATCAAATCTAGCAGGTAGGAGAACTAGGCTACCTTGTTATTTAAAAGAATTGGCTTTGAGACACTATCTTGAGTCTCAGTTCCTTGGGGATTCACCCTCCAGGGCCTTCTGCATCCCTGGTTCTTAGTTTACATTTCCATTTCCTGAGTTTCATTTGCATCTGACCTCTCCCTAAAGAGAACTTGGTAGGGCTTTACACTCCACTTAAGAACCAGCACCCATTTGCTTTCTCACAGGCTGACCTTGGTTTCTGGACTGAGGAATATAGTCCTGATTTCTTCTCTTGATCATGCATTAATGAAGCTTGAAGCTCACATATGTGGAAAGACTTGATATAGTGGGAACATCATTTTGTTTCAGAGGAAGAATGATATATATAAGCAGAAATGTTGAAACTAAATTCTTACATATTAAAAATATTTAAACTATTTACTCAGGCAGAAATAATTTGGGCTTAGAAAAAAATCCCAGGTAACTTGAAATTCATACGTTTTTGTTTGATTTAGAGTAATATTTTTCTTCATCTAGATCATACCAATTTAATCCTAAGAATCATGTCCAAGGGCTTTAAATGAAAATTTTTTTAATGTAAAGAAATGGCACTTAAAAAAAATTGGCTTTTCACAGTGGCAGACTTGCAGCTGTTAGCTAATCCCATAACGAGTGGTATTTACCCACACATTTTCCAAATTAAATATGGGTATATGCAGGCCTGGCTTAAGATCCTGTAATACAGATACTTTACTTGCTAAGGAAAAAAAATAAAACCAAAATTGCCCCAAGGATTATAAGCACTGAGGAATAGGTGGGAATAAAAAAGCCAGAGAGAAAGGAATGTATATGGCTTTGTAGAATGCCCTCTTGGGACAGAGAGGAGAGAAGATTGCAGGGATGGTTAAAGAATAATGCAAGTGCCTCTGAGAGCGTTGCTTAGAAGACCTGATCAGTTATCCAGAAGAGACCATGCTTGCATATTAGAACATGGGTATTAAGAACTGCCATTTTGGCGAGCACTGATTTTTTTTTTTTTGCTAGGAAGCATTAGAAAATTTTTTTCCAAAGTACTTCTATTTGCCCTTTGCTTTAAAATTCTTTTTCAGGTAGTGAAATGACATTTTTATATCTTTAGTTTGATTTGGATTCAGTTCAATACAGTTTTTGAAAACAAGAAATTAATCCTGCACTGGGCTAAAACTTGATTTGCTAGAGTGGCCCATTATCGCATCTCCCCCTAGCCTGCACATTTTTTTGAGAATCCCATTAAATTTTATTCAGGAGTCCCTTACCAGCCAAATGTATTGTTTCCATGGATACAATTAATGGGGAAAGCAATTTTATAAGACTGATGTTAAAAATGAGCACTTCATCAGCCCCCCTGCTGGTTGCATTTAGAGACTGGAGGAAGGAAGTCTGCTCTTGCGGGGCTGGCAGAAGCTCTGTGGTGTGAAGGGGGCAAAACAATGAAGGCACAAGTCAGAAGTGTCTTTTTTAAGTGTAAGGAATTACCCCTGAAGACTGTATTAGGAATTGGAAAATGCCACGAATTTGTGACACTTTCTCATACTTTTTGCATTTATAGAATCTACTCTACAACAACTTTAAAAAACAACAAGCAACCCATTTCTTAAAAATAGAGACTTCTTTCATTTCAGGAACAGGTTATAGGGTATTTGGTACAAGATAAGAGACTCAAGAAAGAATCAAAGCCTTAATGATTTGAAGAATGCACTAATTTTCACCACAGAATTTAAGTTTACGTAGTTATGACTCGATTATTAAAATTTCTCTCAATTAGTATTTTTATTTATTTTCTGAAATACATATGAGGTTAAATCAATAACACCTCATCTCAATTTCAAAATATTGAAGTGAAAATAAAAGGACCACAATGCAATTTCCAAAGCATTGAAGAATTCTTTCACTCTACCACCTCCAGCCTAAGCCTGGAGCAGAACTCCAGAGAGATTTCTTGGAGAAATCATGGTCCTACTGTACAGTGGTTATATCGCATTTGCATGACTACTAAAAATATATTTTTTGTGCTTATTCTAATTTGGGGAAGAACTTAAACTTCAACAATCATGTGTTCAGTGTAATATCATCATGAGGCTTGTGACAGTAATGTTGCCTTTTTCCTATTTTTGTGTGACTGGAAATGTGAGTTAAGCTAACTTTATAAAAAATAATAAAGTATAAACAAGTACCATATTTTGTCATGTATAATGCACCAACATTTTTGGCCCAAACTTTCAGGAAAAACTTTCATTTTAATTTTTTAAAAGATTTTATTTATTTATTTATAGAAAGAGGGGAAGGAAGTGAGAAAGAGAGATACATCAGTGTGTGGTTGCCTCTCATGTGGCGTCCACTGGGGACCTGGCCTGCAACCCAAGCATGTGTCTTGACTGGGAATCAAACTGGCGACCCTTGGATTCACAGCCTGTGCTCAATCCACTGAGCTACACCAGCCAGAGCTCAGTTTAATTTTTTAATTCAATTTTTAATTTACATATAAACCTGATTATCGTATTCCAGGGTATTATTTTGCATATAGGTATCATTATTGCTTTCTAGAGTTATACTTTTTTTTTTCAATGTATGGTTGCCTCTTTAGTGTCCCCTGCTGGGAACTGGCCTGCAACCCAGTCATGTGCCTTGACTGGGAATTGAACCATAATCCTTTGGCTCACAGGCCTGCACTCAGTCCACTGAGCTATACCAGCCAGGGCCTAGAGTTATACTTTTAATATATGTAACCATAAATAAAAGAATTAAAACATTTATACAGATATAGAATTAGTTCTACCCATGTATAATGTGTATCCTTATTTTTGCCACAAAAATTTGGGCAAAAAAATATACTGTATTTTGACACATTATACACATTGAAATACAGTATATTTTAGGGGAAATACATGTAGTTAAATTGCTTATAAGCAAATCCATTTAAGAAATTATTTGTTTATATTTTCAGTATCAATGCTATACTGCTTTTTTTTTTTAGATTGCTTGAGAAGGGACTGTTAGAAAGACATTTCCCCCTGCAGAGGGCACTCTGCCTCTACAAAATACACCCGACCTGGGCAGCATTTGAGCATAGAGAACAAGTATGTATAATTATTTTTTAAGCTGTGAATGTAAATAATTCTTTTTCTTTTGAATAGCACTACGGGAAAATTTCTCTATATTAGAAAATTATAGATTGTATACAGCTCTATGAGTGTGTTCTCCTCTTGCCCTTTAATGTATTGTCTTGCTGACCAGTTTTTTTTGTAAAGATTGAAGGCATTTTTGAATAAGCACTGAGCAAGAGAGATAACAAATAAGGTCCCAAATGGAAGGGGGGGGGAAATGGTAATTGGGAGAATAAGAGGAACATCAGGCTGGGTTTTAGATTAAAAATGTATTTATATTAAGAATTTTAAGGCCTGCAAATTGTACCACAAATGCAGAGAAAGTAAAACATACTACCTGATTTTTTTTTAGTACAGAAATTAATTTCAGTTTAAAGAGGTTTCTCTCTGCAGCTGGAGATATTTAATCTGAGAAGTGTGAGGAAATAGGTATTTCTTTCTGTAATATTTCTTTCCTGTTTGATGTACGTCTCTGTCTGAAAGAGGAATGGATTAAATAGAGGCAGCTATTCCAGAGGAGAATCAGAACCTTTCAAGAAGAGGCACTGAAATGCATGTAACTGATGCACAGATAAATACGAGACAACAGAGTTCCCAAACAGTTTAATTGCAGGTTCCCTGGACTTCAAAGGGGAGGTCCCACTTTCTGCTGACCAGGAGAAAAGTGTTTGGAGACATTGTGAAGGCTCAGTTTAAGGTGTGTGAAAAATGATCCAGTGGAAAATGATCATTTCAATAGATCAGCTGCAATGGGCAGAATAAGCCACCTTCCTAATGCAGAAATTCATAAATACTGAAAAAAATTATATGGCTTTTGCTTATTGAAAAACAGAAAAATGAGTAAAACACTCCTTAGAAGCACAATAACTAATATAGAGGAAAATGCTTAGCAACTTATGTCTTGGGAATATTACAGGATTCTGCAGGTCACACCGATTTTCACGTCGTGAATGCAAGTTTGGAATACCTTTGAGAATTTCTTTTGCTGCTTGCCTGACTATTGCCAGCATTTTCTCAGTTCCTTTTCTAAAGCAATTTGAAAAATGTGATTTTGTGTCGAGATGCTTTTGTGAAGTGCAACTTATTTATATGCTTCTCACCACATATGTTTTTATTAATGTGCAATTACTATTTAGCAAGATAACACCAGCACAAAATTTATTATCTTAAATGAAGGGGAGGTGCTGTAAGTGGTTTAATTTTTGAAACTTATATTTTTGGAGCTGGCTCTCAAATCAGGCTTTTTTGTAGTCTGCGATTTATGACGGCTGCAGTCAAGCCAGGTGGAGCAAAAGCCGCAAAATGGCAGGACAATTACTATAAGGGAAGATCATGGAGGAGTCTTGTCAGTTTCCAGTGTGAAATTCTATCAGGTTACATAGAGTGATGGGATGTATATTGTTAGCCCATCTGAACTATTTTGAAAATGTAAATTATGAACCTCTCAAAATTTAAAACAGGAAGGTGAGATTCAGCACTGCATCGGTGCTGCATAGGTTATCGTCCATATGTTTATTTTACTGCCATGAAGTTTTATATTAGCAAGTTTATTTTAATCAAGTCCATTCCATATCGTGTTGATATTGTACATGCAATCATGGTTGTTAGTTTTGTCCATTTATAAAGAATTTTATTTTAGCAAATTTATTATGGTCAAATACTCTAGTCTCTATTGATATTTTTCTATCCTATCATAGTTGCCAAAGCCAACATTTAATTATTCTTTACCAGAACTAAAAAACAAGTATAAAATGTTTATATACAACAAAGAAGCTCATCTTTGAGGGATATTTTACCTATGCTATGAACATTGCTATGCCCTTAATCTAAACAAATCTTAAAAAGTTATTTGTGTTGTGTCCTTTTGTTTTAAATGAACACTACTTACAGATCCTTGAATATTAAAAATCAAATATGATAACAAAATATACAAAGTATTCTTGAGCCTTCCAGATATTTAGAGGATTACAATATTGGGTAGACTGGCTATTTTTCACTAAAAATTGAAGACTTTCAACCTGTGAGATTTGTGTGCATTTTGTGTCACCAATACTGATATAGTTTAAAAGAATGATACTTTCTCTCTTTATTCACACACACACCCCCCCATATGTATACATAAAATACATAACACCCTTTTTTTTACAAGAAATATGTATGTTTTATTCCATGGCTAGTGAGGTATCTGTAATCAACTATTCATAAATTAGTACATTTCCAAAATATGTTGGAATACATATTTCAACATATTGAAATATGTCTGTCAATTGCATCATGAATGCTACAAAAATCATAGTTGGATTTGCCTGTTCCTCCTAACACTTCAGGAGCAATGCTTACAGAGAAAAGGGTGGTTGGCTTTTACATGACTTGGAAATATCAAATAATATTCCAATGTGTATATGTATGTACTATTAAGTAATCTTAATGCTTTGAGTTTCTAAATGACTCTCTTAGAATTTTTAAGTATACATTGAATTATGAAAAAGTGTACTAAATATTTTTTTTCTGTCATCTCGAGAAAACTCAATGTAACCAACTTTCGCCTTTGATTTGAAAAGCAGCAGCATTCAGTGCTGTGGTTACTCCTGTGTCTTGAGTCTGCATTGTACTGTGTTTTCTTGCCACCATCCACAGCTTTGTGCAAAAAACCCCACAGTGTGAACCCTGGTTTTTCAGCCATTCTGTATCTTTGTTGCTGTTAGAGTCTTAATTCTGCTTGAGTTTATAATATTTGCGTTTGCTCTTGTTACACCAAAAGAAATTCCTTGGAATGCATATTCACTTTCTCCCCATTCCTTTCATTTGCAGATGAAAGGCAAATGCAGATTTTAAAAAAATAAATAAATACGATGTGGTTAGGACCATTCATCACACTCCCTGTCTGCTGGGTCTTTGTTTCTGTTTCATGCTGCGTGCATTACATTACATTTCTGAACCTGTTGTGAGTTTTTTTTTCCCAGCATTTTTCTTTTGTAGTTTATTAAAATAAAAATATTTTCAGTCAGCAGAAATCCCATTGGTTCTTCTGGAAATCTTGCCCCACAGGCCTTTGCAGGGCAAGAACAGATTGTCTGGGGCCTAATTCTGAGCATTGTTTTTTATGAGGAAATCAAAAGTATAATTGTTAAAACCCAGTGTGTCCTTTTATGTCTGAAAAGGAGAATTAAATTGCTGGTGGCAAAGCAACAGGGGATAGAGAGAGAATGGATGTGAGGCAGGCCCTCTGGAATTGGGGGTTTGTTGTTGAAAGTAAAGGGAGAATACACTTCAGAGTATACCCAAGTGAGTGTGCATTTGGCAAGTAGATCATGGGACCCACTGAGTATAATGCAATGGGAATTGAAAAGGAATAAATGTAATAAAATGGTCTCTTTGACCATTCAGTTTGCTCCTGTCAAATGCTTTTTTAAAACTCCCAATTTGCAAATGGTGGAGATAACATTTTGATTGAAACTTAGACCACAAACTATCAAATGCCAACTTTGGTTCTTTCTGGGATAAAAATCTTAATTTTTTTAGGACTTTTTACTTAGGCATGCACTTTTTCAGCATTATTCATAACAGTACTACTCTAGCTCTTTGACTTGTGCTTTCATTTTTAATTCTGAGGAGACATAGGTTGAAATTTCTATTTCATTTGAGCAAATTTCACTTTCTGGATCTGATCACTTAATTATATGTCTTGATTTGGGGTTTGTGGCCTAACTGTTCTAGATTCCTAAATTTTGTGAAGTTCTAAGACCATCATCATTCTGAATATTCATCGGAATATTCACACAATTTCAAGTGACATATAGCATGTCTGCATAGTTTAGGGTACACATGTTAGACAAAAGATTCCTTGAAAGCACTTTATTTTCCAAGTTTAATTGGGATGTAACAAAGTAGATTTTTAAAAGAGTGCTGTGAATCCTGGCAAAGCCTTAGTGATGTGCTGTGGTGGACAAATGGTTAAAATATACACTCATTGGAGTATGAAGGCAGTTCTTCTTGGCTGTCAGATAGTTTGACCAGTGTCAGGCTATCCTGACGCGTGCAGCATACCTTCATTGCATCATAAATAAAACAGACAAATTACTTTTTTTTTCTCCCTAGGATGGAATAAGCACCATGAGAGGGGAGGGAAAAGGATTAAGGGGGGGTTGTTTGGAAGGTCTGTGGTGGGGGGAGGTGAAGAATTAGAAGGGAAAGGGAAAAAGAGAGATCCTTTCAGCCCCTCTATGAATCTCAGAATGGCAGCCGAGAACAATGAGAAAACCAGGCAATTACCTAGAATCCTGTTCCCTTATCCAGACATAGAAAATATATTCTTGCACCAGCCTTCCTTCCATCCCCCACTCCCCCACTCCCTCCTCCCCTTCCCCGTCTATCTAATTCAGTTCTTTAGTGGAAGGCCCAGCAGATGTAACAAAGGGAAGGTTTTCTGATGATGGGCCACTCAGGACTCGAGGGCTCAGCCTTCCAGGTCTGCAGTGGGAAACATTTTTTTATATTCTGTGCCCTTACAGACTTTTGTAACCTCTGAAGCTGCAGCAGTGAAAAATGAGCAGAAAGGTATTTTATAGCTTGAACTCTTTTCCTGATTCCTAGAAAATCAAGTGGTCAGGATGCTAAATTACCTGGCTCAAACACACCAAGTCGGCCCTATCCCTTTGGCCTGTGGAAATTCAGCCCTAAAGTATACTAGGAATTCTGGGCTCCGAAACAGTTCTACCAGAAACCTTCCCGAAATCTGCTGAGGAGTCCTGCTTTATTTCTTATTTAAATCATTGTAGCCCTACAAGAGGTTGTTCATCCCCTCTCCCCAACTTTTTCACTTCGATTGGGCACCAAATGAATGCAGATGCTTGTAATATCGGTGATTTGAGAGGTTTTGCCAAGAGTGACTAGAAAGTCTGCCCTTTCTTCACTCCTGTGCTTCTGGCCACCTGGCCAAAGCTCTGAGGATATGTGTGCAGGGGTGAACTGTAAACGATTGCTCTCTCTCTCAGGCCTTTACAATGGGAATATGTGGGTCTCATTATTTGCTGAACAGGAACTTTAGGTTAACCGGTACATTGAAGAGTAACATTTCAGTGAGAATGTGTCTGAACCCCTGTCGTTTAGATTCCAAGATGTCATCTATAGGTTCCAAGGCATATATATATGATTTTCTGTGTCCTCCATCCACCTTCTCCCACAATTGGCAAGACTTACTTTGCATTGTTTTGAATGATGATAGTTTATAATGCACCATCCACACATCTTGTCAAGACCAGTCCTTCTTAAAGCTAGACAGCTGCCTGGGGTTAGGGTGTGGTTGGCAGCTGCTTACAAAAATTCCTCTCTGCACTCTGTACAGTAGCTGTGCAATCACTATAAAAAGTGGAATACCCAGAATTTCCCATGACAATGCTTACTCAAGATAGTGTCTGAAGGAGACTTAAGTATCTTCTTGGAAAAACAATTAGTGAAATCTCAGAGGCCAGGAGATTGCCAAGACCACCTCTCTATATTAGCCAAAGAACACTTGTTGGTATTGACTGGCTTGTTTAACCTTTTCCTTTAAGTAATATTGCTTTACTGGAAATGCCATTGTTTCCAATGGAGTGGGTTTAGTTTCAAAGTGGATGTAAAGTGCTTTTGCACCTCTTGTGCCTTAAAGTGTGACTTTATCTTATATTATGTAGTTTTCGCTGTATTTATTTTTACAACTTGGTAGTGAGTTAGGAAGGGCCGGAACCCTGGTTTAGACTTCCCTGCATCATTCCATAGGACTGAAGGCTTCCAGTTGGAGTCTGGTATTCAGAATCCAGTTTTGCCTCTTGCTTGGTACAATGTCAGGAAAATTGATGACTCTTACTTAGGTTCAGACCCAACTTCCGTAGGAGACCAAAATTCACCAGCATTCTGGTGAGGTTTAATAAAATAAAGATATATCATATCACCTGGTAAACTACCACATGCCTAGAGGTGTTAGTTGTGATCACTCCAATATGTACTCATAAATATTTGTTGATCAAGGCTCCAAGTAAGTAAAGATAAGCTTAGACTAAGCAGCTGCTTTCTTAACAGTGTTGTATTGTTCAGGACAAACCCTTAAAAATAAAAGTACTTCTGGAGAAATAGTAGAAAATATGTTGGAAGATGCCAGTGTTCAACTTTTAAAAATATGTCACCAGAAACAGCTATATATTGCCAGATACAGCTTTTCTTTTTCTCCTTAGAGGTCACATCTGAATTTAACATAAGTTCTAAAACTCAGTGCTGAGACAACCATAAAATAATCCAATTAATGGGTCCCTAGTGCAATTTGTAAGCTTATAGCAGATTCATCACTTAAAAAAACTCTTGATATCCTTCACGAGTGATTTTTCTGATATTTAGACCAATTTAATTGGACCCTGTTGAATGCTTCTTTAGTGTCATCTTTCCAAGATTTATCTACTACTATCTATTACAGATAATCCTTCATTAGGTGAGATGACCTAGTACCTCCAAATTTAATTTCTATAAACTTTGTATTTTAATAAAAATTTACTACAGTTGAGGTTTTTACTTTTCAAGATAATTGTTTTCAACCTCGCTGATTTTTTAATTCCACAATCCAATTCACTCATATTATACTCACTTTCACTCCCCGTTGTTGACAATGGGGGTGGCTGTGCGTGTTGTATAATACATCATATTAGATAGAGCCCACAGAGCTGATCAGAATGGCTTTTGCGTACAGAACTCATGTATGAATAAAAATGTATAAAATCCTGAGAAATTCCACAAGTCCAATAGAATGAGACGGAACCTGGGTGATTTGTTGTACTGAAATGGCTCTCACCTACTTGTTTTGCTAGGGATGGAAGATGCCCTGGGAGGATTCCAGCCCACCAAGGACAGTTCAAGTCCTTAATTATGGGAACTTAAATGATTATAAGACACTTATTTGGGTGAATAATTAAAAATATCTAAAACTATTAACTCATTTTTTAAAACAGAGTTATAGCATTTTTGTTTTTTAAAAAGGCGTTTGACAAATCAGAGTTTTTTTGGAAGTATGGCTTTCACCTTGGGAAAAGTGCAGAAGCAGAAGGAAACAGTTAAAGATCACACATTATGTAAATATATATTACTCTCTTTAAGATGCTCCTTGGATATTGAGATTTATTTTTTAAATATTGGAGAATGAGGAGTAATTCTAGAGGAATATTGAAGGATACAGGATGCTATATCATATTAAGATACAGTTTGGTGAATCTGCAGGACTTTTCTTTAATCTAATGTAAAGGTTTGTAAGAACCTGTCATCTCGCTGCTGTTCCTTGGCTACATTTTACGTAATGCTCTTCAGCATCATTGATACCAACCTTGATGGCATTATTATTATTGCTGTTTACAGCTGTATGCCAGCAAAGTTAAACACAAATGGGATTAATAAAGTTAATTATGTGATAAAGATTTGAACGATATTAACAATCAGTAATACTTCTTGACAGCACAAGCAAAGGCATAGCATGCCATTAGCCATCCAAGATAGACTCTAAGGTCGGTTTGTAAACACAAAGATTTTGGTAATTTATGTTGCTAAACCTTACTTTCTTCAGGTGCCTTTCCACAGTGCTTTTATATTCTCTTCCTCCCTTTGCTTCCTTCTTCCCTTCTTTCCCTTTTTCCTTCCCTTCCTTTCCCTGACTTTGCCATTTCTTTGTGTATTCCTCATGATCTCTCGTTTTACTGCTTTGTGGTTATTAGTGTCTGGAAATTGACCACTGCCTAGCGATCGTGTGTGTGGCTTCTGCCGATAAACCTGCTGGCTCAGCCTGCTTCCCTCCCAGCTCTCTTCGCCTTCCTTAGCTAGTGCTTTCCTCACTCCCACTGTCTTCCAGCTTCTGCCTCAACACTCTTCATCCTCCCACAGATGCTTCCTGGGGTTCTTTTTGAAATGGATGCTAGCCTTTTGTTCCAGTCCCACTTTGAGCCGCTAGGGTCAGGCAGCTAGCAGCCTCCCTGGGGCAGTGCTATGATGAATTTTGGCATGGCCAGGCTGTTTAACAACTCCATCGCAGAGTGCCAGCTTCCTCAAAGATTGAAAGGAGCTGTGATGAGCTTTTTCCAAAGGCTCCACTCATGTTTTGAAATGCCAAAGATTCCCGTGGATCTCTAAATTATGTGGTAATTTTTTGAACCACACCTTCCCAATAAAAATGAATTTTCTTTTCCAAGAAACATAGTTACTCTGTGATCTTATTAGTTAAGCACTCATTTGTTTTTCTGGAATCTGTGTTGCTTGGATTTAGTAATTTTCTTCTCTAAAAATGTTCAAGTCCAGTCGACCTTTTTATTGCTGATTGCCAATTATGTCTCTTCTTTGCTATCATTCACATGTTTTGCTTCTTTTTAAAGCCATGATTGTTATAAATGACTCCTTCAAATAATTTAAAAAACCCTGGTCATTTTAGAAACATTTAGAAAGTTGTCCTAATTGAGTACAATTTTTAAAGCAGGTAGAAACAGTGATTTCAGTCCAAATTATTTATCTAGTTCTGCATGTATGTGAAACAATTATTTAAATTAGAATACATTTTGCTGTCTTTCATTGTATCAAAAGTTTACCTTTCAATTTTTTAAATATTTTAGTATTGACATATTTGTGTTGTAATGTGACCGACCACTAAAGAGGCAAATAGTGATCTTTAATTGGGACTACTTAAGTAGTCAGACAAGGAGATACTGCTGGGGATCTTCTGATGTTAGCCATGAATGAAAACATTTAAACATAGCTCGTGTACCCAAAACAAGCCCATCACATGGCCTCTCTGCAAATCAGGTGTGCCTTTCAGTGGTACTCCACTGTGATGACCACCCGCCAGTCCTGCCCCCACCCTCAGCTTTTTTGGAACCAAGAATGGGGAAAAAAGTGCTTAAAGGGTGTGTGTGTATGTGTGTGTGTGTGTGTTTCCACTGAATGTGATGAGTGTTCTCAGGAAGGATAACTTGGGCTGAGTTAACAGCTATGTGCCTTCTTTCTTATCCTTACTGGTATTCATTAAGTTAATATACTGTTGCCTGCAAGAGACACCTTCTTTGATGGTGAGTACAGTTAAATGCCTATTTAGACATGTCATGGACTAACCAATCCAAGAAGGTGCATGAGTGTGGCAGGAAGAGAGAGAGAGAGAGAGAGAGAGAGAGAGAGAGAGAGAGAGAGAGAGGAGCATTGCTATATATTTTTTAACTTAAAAATGCTTCTTCTTAACAATCCTTTGCAGCTGGCAGAAGGCTAAGGTTTCTCACACTATGAAAGGAAGTCAAACCATAAATAAGCCAGTCAAGCACACCTGGAACAAATAAAATGCCTTTCTAGACTTTACACTGTGCTCAGAATGGATGCCAGCCTGATGAGTGCATTCAAACGGTATGGAAGAATGTGTAAATGCCACATTAGTATAAAGCTAGGGAAATGTTTCCATTTTTAATCTCTAACTTTAAAGTAATGGCTTATGGGAGAAAATATGGAAAGGCATTTTTCAAACTTTAATATCTTGCTGTCATGTTTGGGGCAATGGACCTCTTTCAAAAAGTAGTGACAAAATGAGACGGAAAGGTATAGTACATTCAGAGGCAGATAGAGACTAACAAACATTGCAGAAGTTGTTATAGTTTTCACACTTATGGATCTAATTCAAAGAGCAAAGATAAGCAATACATTCCTCATCTGATGTGCGTGAAAGACCTAATATGATCCAGTGATTATTAGCTCTTTTTACCTTATCCCCTTTCAGGTCATTACACAAGATTTTTTTTTATCGCTGCACTGTTCAGACATGTACTGGTACAGTTCTTGGGTTGGACATTGTGGATGCGTCTGTTTAGTCATTTGACTGTCACTATTGCCCTTAAGTTGTATTTCTTCTGGCTTAAGTGTTTTCCAAATTTTGTGATAAGGTACTCAACCTCCCCAGAAGCTGGGCGCAGATGAAACAAATCAGCAAAGTTATGGCTGTGTTACTTTTGTCTGTAAAGTGTGCTTTCGTGGCCTCCCTGATCTGCACAATAAATGGGATTCATGTCTAGGCCATGGGGTGGAAGGGCAGAGGGAAGGGCATCAGTTGCCAGGCTGTGAGATAGATACTTCCTAGGTTAAAAAAAGAAAGTAAGATGGGCTTGTACAACCCATTTCTTAATTCCACTAACTTTGTCTTCAGTTTGTAAAGTCTAGGTGGGGAAGAAAGTTTTCTCTTTATTTGGTCTGTGTCAACTTTTACAGATTGATGCCAATGGCAAGTTGATTTTTTAATACATTTAAAAACATTTATGGCTATAGCAGCAAGGTATAAATAAGTATGTCTGGATCTAGCTGCCTAGTAGTCAGTCACATTCTTCCCTTTTCCCCAAATTTATCTCCTATCATTGCCTCCTTTTAATGTCAGACACATTGTTCGTGTGTCCCTGGCCTGTTCACTTCATTAGCACCCCCTGGTACAGAGGGAAACAGTGAGCGGAGGAGGGCTTCTGAGAGCCAGCAGAGTGGTTCCCTTGGAGAATATATTAATCTTCTTTACCCAGGTAGCCTCTTCCCAAAACATGGGCTCTGCCTCCCACAGTGCAGCCAGAGGGGATGGGAAGAAATGAATAATTATTAAGTGCCTGTTATTTGACATGCATTGCCAGAACCAGATGGCATTCAGTTTTTCTTGAATCACTGTGATTGTGTGAAGGGTTTTCCTTGCTGGCTTTCAGACTTTTCAGAGAGTCCATATCTTTCTAAACCTTCATGAACTAAGACTTCCAATGACTGCTTTGTGCCAGACACTTTGTTAGAATATTACATTATATTATACAATTTGATATATTTGAGTGGAAGGAAGTCTTAACATTTGACTTTTTAAATACTAACTTTGCCCTACAAAAAGAAGAGTAGGGAGGAAATAAATGGCAAAAAGAGCTTATTGTCTAGTTTGTTTATTCTGTGGAAAAAGTAGTGGCATGTTTTGATTTTTTTATTCATTTTTTTCATTCAATAACTATGTACTGGGCAACTTGTTTGTTCAAGACATTGTTCATGGTACAATGGTGGAATGAAAGAACCATACGAGTCATGGTTCTTATCCTAGAAAATATGTATCGTAATTGCGTCATTTACAGGGGTGTCTTGTAAATATATGTCAACAACTGAAATTTCTGAGTCAAGGCTTTATTTTGACATAGGAGTCAAGAAACGAATGAAAGTACTGTTTCCTTTTTTTTCAGAGTAATGATAATTATTGCTGATCTTAAGTTTTAAAATAAACCTTTTACTTTGAATTTTTTAGAATGTTTTTGTTCCATTAATTTAAAAATAAAATTGGTGTGTTGAATATGCTTAGAAAGGTTCTAAAAGAATAGATATCTTAGCTGTAAACTAGAAACTTACCTCAATAATTTACATCAATAGTAATTGAAGTCTAGGGTCGATTTTAGTACAAGTTTATTCATAGATCAAATGCTGAGAAGATGGAATTCACTCTTCATAAAGTTACTATTTTTTTAAAAAAAAGAGAAGTATTTTTAGAGTAATGTGCTGCTAATATTTAAAGTGTTGCTTTTCTGATATTATTGCTTAAAATTTCCAGTGGTGTAAATTAGACCCTCTAATCCTTATCTCAGCAGTAAGCAATAATTGAGGATATTTGATGGTTCTTATCCACATGGGAGAATGTACTACATAATTCAAAGGCAACAAATCTCTACATTCAGTTTATTTATATTGCATTTTTTAATTTCACTATTTTGAAGGAAGAAGGAATGGTTAAATAATAATAATATTTTCTTAGGTGAGCAATAACAGATATAAATTTAATAAAGAAATAAATGGGGATAATCTACATTAATATACATTTCAGTATATGTTCTCTTTCAGCAACTGTTTTTCCACTCTTCATAAGACTCTTGGTTGATTTTGTGTCATCTTCCTGAATTTATGATCTATTTATTTCTGTGTTTTTTAATATTGAAGCATTTTTGTTTATCATCTTTTAGTTCCTTTTTTTGGTTTAGAATCTTATAGAGAAGCCAAACATGAGAGTAAAGTGGGCAATATTCAATATTATTGGTTAGGAATGTCACATATCACATGTGGGTATTATATGTGATGGTGTTGTATATAAATCTTTTTACTATGTTTATAACTTGACTGTGAAAATTAACCTGAGGCTGACACTCTGTAGGTAAACCTTAATTGAAGAGAGATTTACAAAACCCAACCTTAAAGAAAACACCAGACAGTGTTTTTAATTTTTCTTAGCACTGTTTTTATACTTGTATTCCCTCTAATATGGCATTAATGATTTTTAACACTAAATTTGACAGGCAGTAAAGCTAATTATTACTGAGCAATGAAAAATATATATAAGAGAGCTGGCATCTAAATATTTTGCTTTCACATTCATGGAGTATTTGTTAACAAAGTTTCATAAGGATTTTAAAATTATTACATATCACAGTTATACCTCTAATAAACTAATTATATATGTTGTTTCTACTCTGTAATTAGGTATAATTACACTAATTGCATAAACAGATGATAATCAACCTGAAATTACTTTATAAAACAAGAACATTTACACAACAATAATGTCATTAAAAAACATAAGCCCCCAAGAATGAGACAAAGCTAGCACCACCAGGAAATTCAGTTAGGGATTAAGTGTCTAGCACTGTAGGTATAATAGGGACGCTGTCACCTTCCCATTACCCTAATGCACTCCATTCCTCTTAGATATAGTATGTTTAAATCCTTAGCTGTGAATTTCTAGGCCTTTGTGCCTTTGTCTCACCACCTTAACATTTTTAATGTAGTTTTTGTTGTGTAAATCTATATAAGTGCCATCACCCGTCAGCAGTGACATTTGATGGCATGAGGCCGACCCAGTCTGCATGTATTAGGGCTTTTTGTGTTTGTGCAGTGGAACCCACTTAAACAAATTCCAGTTGAAGGAATAAACCTGTAAAAGGAATACATTTTCTCTGATCTGAAACAATAGCTCAGTGTTGAATGGATGCCCATGAAAAGAATAAATCACATAGAAGGATAAAGTTCTTTTCCTCCAAAAGGCGAGAGGAAGGTAATGATGATTTTGACCTACTGAAGAAATAAATCTCTTGATTTATCAGTTTAATGTGGAGACCAATCTAGAACATATGCCAGGAAGACTCCTTGAAATTATTGCTCAATTTTGGATTATCCTAAAAGAATTTCAAATAGCAAAAACAACATCAAGAATTCAACATTTTCACAGAAAAATGTTGAAAACCCAGACTGGGCAGGGGCACTTCTGACATTCCTTGAATAACTTTTCAATATTTAGTAATTCTATCAGTGTTAGACACCAGGAAACCAAATACTGGAAGTGCTGTTGTTAGAGGTAAAATCAGCTTCCCCTAAAATGTGACGTTTACATGACAACTGACCTTTTGTGTTATCTGTGAACAATGGTTTAGGAACTCTAGATCTGTTATTATATATTCTTTGGGTAGAATTTTCTGTGAATTTGTGCTTTCAAAATGTGTAGATTCTTGAGTCTTCATCTCCTAATATTTGAGGTATCCATGCCACATAAAAATTGAGTTCCCATTATCACCTTAATTTGTAGCAGAGCAATTGGAGGATTGTTACGAGCATTTAGGATTTGAGGTGCCAACTCAAGTTCAATTTGAGACCTTGAAGATGCTAATTTATATTTTGGTTTCTCTGGCAATTAAAATATGTAGTTGGCAAAATGTAATTTTCACAACTGCCAGGTGCTGATATAAAGTAAACAAATACCCAATAACTATTTACTGAATAAATACATGAATATAAGGAAAAAAAGAAAATATAATATTTGGTGGTTTTCTCCAAAAGAAAAGATAGAATGTGAGCTGTGTTTTGCCTGAAAGCTTGGGAATGTTACTTACATTTATAAATAATAACACTTTTATTCTGTGATTACAAGATAATGTTTACTATGAAAACTTTGGAAACTACAGATAGGCACAAAAGAAGCTGTGGAAAGGCTTTGAGGTGTGTGTTGCCTATTGCTCTCCAGAAAGCTTCTATTCCTGCTAGAATAGGTATAAGAATGTCATTTCCCCACATCTTACCAGTGTGTGGTGTTTTAATTTTAAAATCTGTTCATTTTATGCACAAAGTATTATTTTTATGCATCATTTTCAGTTCCAGAAAACTTCTTTTGGTTTCTGTTTCCATTTGATTCTCTTGAATATAGTTGGTATTTTGATAAATATCTGAATCCCTTTTCTATGTTAGAAGAATTATGCAATGTTTTGAGTCTTAGGAACAGCCCGCTGTCCACCATAAAAACTAACAAGTTCTAAATTTTTCTTATTATGAGAACACAGGTCTGTCTAACAGGTTCTAACCTATTGATTCAGCGGTAACTGTGAGGAATGCTTCTTTGTGACAGTTCCTGGGGAGTGGTGGTAATTGTGCTGGTATATTCAGTGTTCGCTGATGCGACCATCTGCAGTAGGTTTGCACTGTCTGGTGCTCGGCAGGGGCATCAGTGATGTCTGCTCAAACCTCCACTACTGGCCTTCTCAGCATTTTACCTCTAGCTCTGTGATTCTGAACCCCTACCTTCAGCTTTCACTACAATTCTGTGAGCTAGACAGTATTCTTTCAATAAGCATCATTTTTGCTTAAATAAGACAACATAGGTTTTTATTACTTGTGACACAAGATATTAATTGGTGAATAAAAGGGTGCTAGGACTGATTGCTTCTAACATGTTTACACTTTGAAGAAAAGAACCATAAACTCAAAGTTCTAAATTCTTGGTTCTAAAAAGGGATTTTCTATTACAAAACAAACAAACAAAAAATCTTCTCTCTTGTAGCCACAGAGCTGAGGTAATTCAGTGTAGAGGATGATTGGCCCCCATGGTTGTTGAATTACTAAGTCAGTTGAAATCATTCTTGGTGTAGAAGTGTATTGATGGAAAAGGACTGAAACCTCAGAATTGGGATGGAGATATAGGGAAGGATTTAAATGATGCAGAATATAATGTGCTCCCAACCCCATGACTTTTTCACTGTGGGCTGAAGCAGCCTTCTTGCCCTGTCTTGCTTGAAAATCCTGGAATGACCTCCTTGCAAAGGGAATCCAGTTGTCCTTATGGCCCATTCTCAACATCATCCACCATCCCCAACCCTGTATCTAGAGACAGATCCCTGTATGTCCTGGGATATCAATTACAGAGTCAAAACAGCAAAATTTTGTTATTTTTTTATTTGTAAAATCTGATGTATATAAATGGATTTTGAAGGTACAAGAACAAGGAAGAAGGAATATAATTTTAAATTTGGCTGAGTTAATTGATATGGATATATTCCATACAGATTCTGGATTAGAGATACTAGCTTAAGTGAAAATGCTCAATGTCACACTAGGTATTCAGCTGCTCAGAATGTTGAAAATGTTGGATTGGATTTATCATGTTCACCTAACTCTAAACATGTCCTCTAAGTGGATGCAGAAGATACTCTCTTTAGGCGTTTAGACATAGATTAATGAGAATGTTCCAGGTCTTGGAAAAGTACAGAAATGGCCATTCTCTATAAGGCAAGGATACTGGTGGGAGACACAGCAGGGTTCCACAAATTCATTGAGGTTACATGGAATCCAGGGTGACAGAGGCGAAGTAGCAGCTCAAAATCATTAGAGACAAGGTTTCTATTGTTATCATAATATGCGTCAGAGCTAGTATGATAATAGTTTGACCAACTATAGTGTTTGCTAGTAACTAGAATTAAAAGAGATGGGTAACCCAGTTGAGTTTTACTTAACGTACATAACAGAAACAAATGCATACTTGAAGCTAAAGCCTGACTTGAATCACCATAAGAAGTCCCAAACCTGCATAAGTTTACAGGTTCAGAATTCTTAAATGAGGGGGAGACCAGATACCCTTGAGAAGAGAGATATCTACAATTACATCTCAATTAGTGTATATAAATCTTAACCTTTTCAGACGGATCTGAGCCATCCACCAGGGTAATTGGGCACTTGCAGGAAAGGCAAATGCCTAGGTCTTTCAGAAAGTATTAGATGTTAGTTCTGAGCTAACACTAAGTCCCAGGGCAAGAACACAATGTGGTTATTCAGTTAGAACATGGAATTTATGGAATTGAGATAATAGAGATTTGAGCCAACTGTTTCATAGTAGGCCCAGTGAGACCCTAAATGCATCCCTCATATTTACTTATTTAATTCATTAATTTGTTGTTGGAATGTGTATCATCAGCTATAGAAGAATCCCGTAATGGCTTCTGATATGTTAGAAAGGACCAAGTGGAAACCACTGGAATTCATCTCACAACCAAGAGAATAAATGAAAAACAATACCACATCCCTGGGAGCTTCAGCGATAAATGTCACCATCAAAAGGCAGGGATGTTGAGTCTTATTTCTTTTTTTTCAACTTGATGTTTATTGTTGACACTACTACAAATGTCCCTGCCCCCCCCCACACACACTTTGCCCACCTCCACCTATCCCCCACCCCCTTCCCTATGGCCATCACCACATTGGTGTCTGTGCCTATGTCATGCATATATGTTTGGCTAATCCCTTTACCTTCTTCATCCAGTCCCCCCACCAGCAACCAAGTCTGTTTTCTTGACATACTCTCTAGTATAGATAATCTTGGCGAATGCTAGCAAATTATTATCATAGCTTAAAAGATGGTAACTTCAGTTAAATCAAATATTCCAGATGTGATATCTTTACTGAAGTAAGTGAATACAGCCCTAACTACTAACCTTCCAAATTTTTTTCTATTTCAATATATGTAGAACACCAATAGCATATTTCTTATACTTGGCACAATTAGCAATATACTTTTACCACTTTGCCCCTAAGTTATGTAAACTCTCTAATCTTGAGCCATAACTTAATCTCTGGGGAACTTGATCATCTCATTATCCCAAAGGACATCAAGCTAGGCCATGACAATGATTTTAGTCTGATATGATCTGGAGAATATGAAGTAGTAGACACTCTAGATACATGCATACCAGAAAGTGGGCATGATATCCATAAAATACTAGGACTGAGTTGCTCAATGAAGTGTGTCGAGGGTCCTGTGGTTTGAAAATTTAAGAATATCTGCTGAAGTTTGAATCCTTTACCATCAAGAAAGAGACACTGAACGTAGTGGGTCTGTTTTCATTTTAAAGTCAATATATAGCATACTTGCTATATAATCGGTCTGAAGCCACTTACTAGGTGTAGCAGATGCTATGAGGACCTCGCCCATATTCCCTTACCTTTACCCTCATCACTGCTTTAAGAAAACTTAAAACTGCCAGCACCTGCATTCTTTTTCCTGAGGGATTTCCTGGCTGCCAGAGCATTCTTTCTTGCCCATTACTAAAAGTGTCTGACAACTTGGGATACTATGTGAAGATTGTATTATTTCTCATTAGGAGAAGCATAGCAAATGCCTTTGGGGCTTGTGATTAAGACCATGCTTTCCTAGTCAAGAAGTAACTAGTCTTGAGAAATAGCTCTCACTTTGCTTTAAGGCACTTATAAAGACTCAATGTTTTACATTGGCATACCAGATAACTATTCAGCCTGAGCTGCCCATGATGTGTGTTATAATTCACCTACATTTATAAGCACACCTATGTATTGGGGTGTGCTAAACTGCAATACATTTTCGTATGGTGTTGGTATACAGTGGATCTAACTCAAATAGGTTTTTCTCAGACTTATGGTCTCTGGGAGAGGTTCTTATGACCAATTGATTAAGGGGGAAAGAAAAATGGAGGCTCAATTACCATTGGTTGTGCATAAGTTAGTACCAACCAGAAGTAGACTGTTTTAGTTTTTCAAATATACCTAGGGAGAGCCTGGCCTCAGTTCTTAAACTTCATCGCATCAAGGCTGACTTGATTACTGTCAGTGCTGAATGCCCAATGTGTGAGCTGTGACCCACAAACAGTACCATACTCAAGAGAGATTAGTCAGACACCTAAATGTATTAGACTGCATCATCACGGAGCAAAAATAATTTTAAATTTGTATTTTCTTTCATCACCGGTCATGTATTAGCCAGCCCCACCATCCTTAGATTCACTCAGGCTTTACTTTGTATCGTGGTGTCCTACACCACATAGTTTCTGAACATGAATTCACATCAAAAGAAGTGAGGCAATATGTGTAGCATATGAGATTCATACAATCTCTCAGAAACTGCAATGGAGTTTGTAAAATATAATTTTTTGATTTCCAGCCTCTGGAGTTCAGGGAAGCATATAGAAGGTAAAAATGAATGCTAAGAATCAATCAACCATTTTTGGAAATGTATGCTATCATCTAGAACGCCGCAATAGCCTATTGAAGACTCTATTAGAGCTTCAGCTCAGACACTACTTTGTAAGGTCCTGTGGGACACAATGTATGCTTTGAACTAGTGATTAGTATGTGATTCTGTGTCAT
>PVKM010014895.1:0-20651 GCA_004027735.1 Carollia perspicillata | reverse complement strand
CTGTTAGGCACATGGACTAACAGGTCAGGCCAAGTCAGTGAAGCCAGACCTGACCTCCAATCTCCAGCCACCCCCATGCCCTGAGACTGGGTCTGGGTCCCTCATGCTTGCCTATTCCCCAGCTATGACCTGGACCGTTTCTGAGTCCTAAGCCATTACTGGCATTGAGTTTTTAGTTACAGAACTGATTCTTTCTCACTTATCTTTCTAGATTTCCTCAACATCCGACAGCAGTGCACAGTGACACACATATCTCTCACCTAGTTTCTAGTTTTGACTCTACTTTTACCCACAGATAATCTTTACCGTCAGTTGGAAATTTAAACTATATGCAGTTTTATTTTGTTTTGACCTAAATGAGCAGTTTTGATCTGACCTTGATATTTTGCCTACCTCACTCTTCCCTTCGTTCCCAAAGGGCAAAGAAAGGGCAGCTCTGTGTATTTTTCTCTATTTGTGTTTCTAATGAGCCTAAGCTACGGTCATGAGGATGGGTTGTGTATTTGACTGACATTGATGCAAAGGGGCACAGGCAACTCTAATGTAGACTGCACTGGTGGAGTGCACTTCAGAGTGAACGAAGGGGCTGTAGAATGTTGGTGTCGAAATCATTTCAGGAAAAACACATTTCTGAAGTTATGATGAAATCAATAGAAAATAGAATTTGATACAAAGATAACTAGTTTATGACATCAAAAAATAAAGATGAGATAATACTCTAGAACTAAAAAGAATAGGAAGTAATAAAACTTTTTAATCAGGTAAGGTCTTTCTTTCTAATGTACTTCTCTCAGAAATTTTGAAACAGATTTATTGAGGAATAAATCAAATTACCTCTTGTCTCAAAAGACGCTCTGCCTGATTTCTGGTAATATTTCTATGGTACCACCTGTAAAAGCAATAAAAATGATTTTTAAATTTTATTTTTTTCAGGAAAAAAAAACTGTTCCATTTCCCTTGTTTTAAAGAACTTACTCCAGAAATGATTTTTAGAAAATAGAGTGCTTTTAGGGTCCCTAATAGTACAGTATTATCTATCTGAATTTTTTAAGAAAAATTCATCTAGTAGACTAAATTAATTGCAATATCTAGTAGATTAAATTAATTAGTCTAGTAGACTAAATTGCAATATCTAGTAGACTAAATTAATTGCAATATCTAGTTTATTCTATTATATCTCAATTCAACTTTCTGACACACACTGAGTATATAATTTTGAACAACTTAACCTCCTGGAAATGATCATGAAATGCGTGTGGTCAGGAGGTCATCACCTTCAATAAACACTTCACTAAGCTTTGGTAGACACCCTAAAAAATACTCGATTCTTTCTAGTCAGGAACTTCTTTGCATGCTTTTGTATGTGCTATGTTACCTTTGCAAAATACAAAACCCACTCCAACTTATTTGACTTTCCTAAGTATGTGAACTGGTAGTAAGGTTAGTGTTGGGTAGAGTGAATGGAACAGTCAATATATATAACCCTGCTCCCCACGCCCTCTCCCACCTCCTCTACCGCCTCTTTCTCTGCTCACACACTCAGCTTCAGCCAATAGGGACTCTTTCTTTCCTTGAATTCACCAAGCCCTTTCCTGCCTCTGATCTTGCTGTTACCTCTGTGTAAAACATGCCACTGCAAGACTTTGGAGCAATAATTTTCGACTTTATTCATTTCACGGCACACATAAAGTAATGACTGAAATTCTGTGGCACACCAAAATGGTATTTTATTTTTTGCTGAGCTGACAAAAATAGGTATAGTTTTGATTCATTCACACAGGACAGCTACTGTTGTGTTGGCTGTTGTCATTTTTTTTAAATCTGACAGTCTAAAGGAAAAGAAGTAAGTCCTCTGCTAAATAGTCAGGTGCTACATATTTTAAAGACTCTTCCGGCACACCAGTTGAAAATCACTGCTTTAGAATTACCAGAAGTGTGCATGGTTATGGTAATTAAATAATATTGTAATTTACATAAATAGTTTGGTGCAACAATACTTAGTCAATAAGCAAACATTGTACAAGAAAGAGGAAATGGTAGAACCAAGGAGAGAGAAAGAACAATGGAAAAACTTTCATTTCAAAAAAAGATTTCAAAAAGAACTAATCTCGTATTACCAGAAGTGCTATATTTATGGACGGGGGAAGGAAGAATGCATGTATGCCCATGCACTGAGTCACAGCAGGGGAGCCAGATGGTGGCTGAACGGAACTCATACCTGCCTTCGAGGATGGAATCGATCTCATCACATAGATTTCCCCTAACCTCCAGGAGTAGAAAGCTGCCACTAAATGAAAATGGCCGGGTATTCAAAATACTAATGCTCTTAAAACAAAAATGAATCTTTAAAAAGATGAACCACAGAGAATAGGGATAATTACAGACAATTTTAGATAAAATAATATAACTACTTATCACTAGCGGGAATAAGAGTGACTGTGATGTTCAACTGTGATTATTTAGTACTTTTTAATGAATATTAATATTGTGCAGGGAATTTCAAGATGACTGGGAGACCTCCTGTTACAGAGTTAAAGATGCAAGGTGTCAGTTTAAAGGGGCCCCCAGTGGCAAAGTTGTGAAATATGTGTGTTAAAAGGAGAATAGTGATTAGAGCTCACTCACACATTATATCTGTGAAAACTACAACCACTTAATGGCACTTCTTAAAAGTAAACGCAAATCGCATGTTTTCTAAAAGTCTTTCACCCACTATCATATCAGTGTTAGCTTTGTTGCTTTGTACTTATTTATTATAATAATAAATAATAAAAGTAAATACATTGTTTTGATTAAATGTAAATTTAAAATCTGTGTGCATGTCATTAGAATGACTTCAAAGGAGTAACCAAAGACCCAGACAAAAATATGTCATGATTTTAGGATTCTTTAAAATAATGCAGGACTCCACGGACAGGAAGAAAATTGGATGAATATAACTAATGGGAGGTTAGGGCGTGGTGTTTTAGAATTAAATCAGATGGTAAAAGTTAGAAGAGTTTTGTCTTGTTTTGTTTTGTTTGTTTGCTTGTTTTTAAATCAGGAAAGTTGTAACTCATACCTACACAACACTGTCTAGAGATAATGAGATAAATCAGACCCATACTTCTGTAAAGATCGGGATAATCAATGTCAGATATTTAGAATATCTGGAATTTTAAGAGGCTCTGGCAGATTGGGGTTTGCCTCTGATTTAAAATTTTAAATTAATCTCAAACTAGGTATTTGAAGTTTAAGAGAATTTGACTCATTTTTAAAGTATTTTATGCTAAAGAGAAATTGATGTACCACATATGCTTGATTTATTTGATTCACCACAAACATTTAGTTTATTGAATTTCCGAGATAATGCAGGGACTTATAAACAGTTATTACAATTGCAAATTTGCCATGTCTGGCATATGAAGTATTTAAAAAGAAAACTGAATTTATTCAGTTTATCAATGCAGTTAAATGTTTCAGGAAATTTAATTAACTGAGCTTATAAATAGGACTGATTGTAGAAGGACATTTAATATGTTGAGTGTGAGTTAAGGTAATAGTTTATAATTTTATAATTTATAAATAGTATATAAACATTTACAAGTTAAATTTGAAGACTTACTGAAAACTAGGTTTTCATTGAGTTGGCCAAAAAATTTGTTTGGTTTTCTCTGTAAATGGCTCTAGTAGCACTTGGTTGTCTTTAACTTCATTTGAAACAATTTTGTTAGATTGTATTGTGACAGCTGTCATATCAGCATGCATTTAAAAAAAACCTAAAGCCCTCACTGGTGTAGCTCAGTGGATTCAGTGCTGGCCTGCAAACCAAAGGGTCATGGGTTCAATTCCCAGTCCAGGCACATGCCTGGGTTGTGAACCAGACCCTGGTGGTGGGCACATGAGAGGCAACCACACATTGATGTTTCTCTCCTTCTCTTACTTCCTCCCTTCTCTCTCTCTAAAAATAAATAAAATCTTTTTTTAAAAAAAAGAATTTCTTAAAAAAAGAAGGAAAAAAGATGATTTCTCTACAATTTAGTTGCAAATCCAGGTTGGTCCTGGGAAGAGGTTAGTGTAGCTTAAAAAAAAAACAAAATTTTGTGAATTTTTGTGTAGCCATTTTAATGTTGAAGATGGAAGAAAACAGGCAACACTTCTGGCATACTATGCTTCCTTATTTCAAGGAAGATAAAAACACAAAAAAAGATTTGTGCAGTATATGGAGAAGTTGCTGTGACTGATCGAATGTGCCAAATGTGGTTTGTGAAGTTCTGTGCTGGGGATTTCTCGCTGGACAATGCTGCACAGTCGGGTAGGCCAGTTGAAGTTGACAGCGAACAAACTGAGACATTAATTGAGAATGACCAGTGTTACACCACATGGGAGATATTCAGCATACTCAAAATAGCCAAGTCAATAAAGTCATTGGTGAAAATGAAAAATGTGTCTTATTTTACAGAAAAAAACAACACATACATCCATTGTATTGTTGACCATTGGATATTCATTTAAAACGAAGGCAAATATTTCTACGCATAAACGTTCCCCTGAGATGTCAGAAGCCCACACTGACACTGCACTCCTTCCCCTGTCGGCACCCTACCTCTAGCCTCAGCCACTTCCTCAGAAAGGTCTTTCCCAACCTCCCCCTCATCTAAATTATGCCCTTTCTCCACTGCTTTCTCCTAGTGTCCCACACTGTTCCCTCCTAACACTGTAATTTAAAATTACATATCTAGTTACGAGTTTGGAGCTGTGTAATGTCTATGGCCCCATGAATCTATAAGTTTCATGGAAATAGGACTGCTTCTGTATGTTCTGGGTTGTATCTCCAGTGTCTGAAAAAGCTAACATGTGGTACATCATAAGTGTACAATAGATAAAGATCAGACAAGCAAAGGGATTCGGGGGACTGAAATAACAATGCCAGGTAGTATACCTGTAATACTAGGCAATGTGGTTCACGCTGTAAACGCCTCTCTTGTTGTTTTCACAGTTCAAGGAAATAATGATAATTGCTAGAAATTATTGAACATTTACTATGTACTATATGGCACAGGTATTATTGTCCCCAGTTTCCAGATCACTCGGAGGTTTAGAGACATTAGGTAAGTTTGCCTACGGCCAAAGCCCGAGTCAGTTGCAATGCAAGGACTTGAATGCAGGTTTTTCCAATTTCT
The DNA here is from genome assembly GCA_004027735.1 of Carollia perspicillata. NCBI lineage: Eukaryota > Metazoa > Chordata > Mammalia > Chiroptera > Phyllostomidae > Carollia > Carollia perspicillata. The sequence continues at coordinate 15,489 of PVKM010014895.1, read as the reverse complement.
GAGTCCACACTGCAGTATGTCAGTCTAGGGCCATAATTCCTACACAGTCAGTAGAACAGTGTTTGGCGCATAGTAAAGTGTTGACAACTTTTAGTGATAATTACTATATTTTAATAAACCTTTTTTCAAAATGTAGCAATAAAATGAAAAACTGGCCTCCCCATAACTGGAGTCACTAAAGAAAAATAACTTTTGAAGATATAAATCAAGGAAATGAGTTGGTCATTCTAACCTCAGAAGAGTTTAATTCAAATGACCCAATATCTACAGTATAAACAAGCTGTTAAAGTCAGACTTCAAGCCTCGTTTGAACAGGGCAGCAACAAGCAAATTAACTTAACAATAAAAGAAAGGAAAAGAAGACTGTGGGTTAGTGACTGGAAACTCACTAACCACCAGACACTGTGTTAGGTGCCTTTACACATGTCTCCTTCCATCACCCAGAAAATCCAAATTGGGATTATAATATGAAAATAAAAGTCTACTTTTCTAGTTTTCTCACCACTTCCCTGACCTGGCCTTCAAAGAGACCTATTTGTGACTCATACATACAGAAAACATTTTGACAGTTGCCAGATGGGAGTGGGGTTGGGGAATGGGTGGAAAAGGTAAAGGAAATAAGGACAAATTAGAAGTTACAGAATTGTCATAGGGATGCAAAGTACAGCATAGGGAATGTAGGCAGTAAGATTGTAATAACTACGCATGGTGTCAGGTGGGTAGTAGGTTTATCAGGAGGATCACTTTGTCAGTTATATAAATGTCTGATCATTGGAGTATACACCTGAAGCTGACATAACACTGTCATCTGTAATTGAAAAAAATTATTAAAAAGAAAAAATCAAGAAGGCAAACAAAAAGAGAGACAAAGAGACCTGTTTGAGATGGTCAGCGTTAGCTGGGGGCAGTGGGAGACCCGCACGGGCCATCCACGAGTAACTGCAGACAGCTGTGGAAGTGTTTTCCCAGGAAGGTAGGTGCAGCCCCTGAGGACTGTGTTTCACTGAGTGGAGACTGGGATCTTAGAGCAGAGCTAAGTGACACAGGTCAAGTGAGTGGGCGCAACAGGCTGAGTGAAGTAGGGGAGGAGAGAGAAGAGGCCCTATAAGGAGCCAAGGAGAGTGACCTGGGAGAGGGAACTGGCCTGAGAAGCAGCCGACAGAGAAGGCTGGGAAGGCTCTGTGGATTGCCATATGTCCTGAGGTCATCTGTTCTCCTCTCCAATAAAGTGCGCACTATTCACCAGCTCTTCTAAAACTGGATCTGTAACTGGATCTGTTTTAGGGACGCGATGTGCTGAGTCTGGCCTCTGGGTGGACTTCAATTAGTAGCAAAGCAGAGCAAGGGGGCTCTCTCATTCAATTGATATTTGTTGCCTGGTTCTCAGAGAAGCACCTGTCTTCCTGCCTCAGTTCATCACTTCTATCACCTACTGCCAGGGAAGCTGTCTGGGAACTGTCTGGGAAGCGTGTGCTAATTTCAAACAAGTATCTACCCAAGGGTACCCAAGGGCTCAACTAAACCTAAATTTTTTAAAGATTTTATTTATTTATTTTTAGAGAGAGGGGAAGAGAGGGAGAAAGACAGAGAGAAACATCAATGTGTGGTTGCCTCTCACATGGCCCCCACTGGGGACCTGGCCCGCAACCTAGGCATGTGCCCTGACTGGGAATCAAACTGGCAACCCTTTGGTTCACAGACCGCACTCAATCCACTGAGCTACACCAGCCAGGGCTAAACCTAAATTTATAAAAGACTACTCCCAGCTCTGCTACTCTCTACATATAAATTAATCTCTCAACCTTAGCTTCTTATCTGCAGAATGAGGGGCTAAAAAAAAAGTGATTGCTGAAATCTCCTCTATTTTCTAAAAGTCTGTATAGTAAAAATAAATTTCTAAGCAGGACTCCAGCAAACATGCCAAATGTCCTTCCCAACTACAGTATTGGCCTAATTCTTATCTTTCACTATTTCTAAAACATTTCACAACATGAGCCAAAATATAGTAATGGGTCTATATATTAAGTCCAATTTACCACTCACTGGAAATTTAATGTCATTTTTTCAATAGTTAATTTTCTATTTAGGACATATACTAAAACAAGTGCAAGATGAGTGTTCAATTTCATGCTGTTGCTGTTAAAACAAAAAAAAAAGTGGCTATACAACATGAAACAAAAATAAGTTTAAGAAAAAAAAGTTTCTGAATCAACCATTATAAGGATCAAAGACCTCTTACGCTAGAGCTGCCAAATGTGTTACTTTCTTTTCCTTTTTTAGACCAAAAACAGTATCTATATCTAAAAGCTTCCAAAATGTACCTGCTTTTCATAGACTAACCATAGGATGTACTTTGGAGGATACTTACTCATATATTTCTAAATTGGTTGGTTTGTTTTCAGCCACGTAGTTGCTTGGGATTAAGCCTTCATTCCTACGACAAAAGACAAAACAAAAATCAAAATATTTACAGGTTTGGGCATTACCATGGCAACAATTCTTTTAAAATGTTAAGGACGCAGGGGAATCAAATTCATTTTATTGATTAAGTTGTTAAACAAGGAAGACAGGTTTTTCATTTTCACATGTAACTAAAATGTCTGTATAATAAATACTACGATTTATTTGTAAATCTCTGATTTACAATGTGAGTAGTTTAGGATGTTTTATGACACCAGAATCTTTGTAAAGAGGAAAAGTGTCACTTACATGACCATTGGGACATCACAGTGACTAGGTAAACAATAGAACAAGACAAAGATATTGGCTTAATTCTTTTTACTTGCTGCAGACTATTTGATAGAGTAAATATTCTAGTTTAGCCACTAGTTTAGTCCCTTGTACAGCAATGTGGTAAAGAAATACTTGAACGTGACCTTTTGTGCACAAGTACAAATATTTCTCAAAGACACAAAGTAGGGAAATTGCTGGACCACTGAGCGTGTGCATCTCTCAGTAGATACAGCAAATTGCCTGGAAGGAGGGTACACAAATTTACCCACCCATCGACAGGGTGGGGATTCTCTTTTCCTACACCTTCACCAACATTTGAAATTACAAAAGGATCCCCAAGACATGTTATTGGGAAATAAAAGCAAGTTGCAGAACAATGCATAAAGTGTGACTAGATTTACGTAAATTATATCTGCAAACTATACCATGTATTTCAATACGTGCATGAAAGTGCACTGACAAAGGGAAAAAATGGGACAACTGTATACAATAACAATAAAAAATTTTAGGAAAGAAAGTGCATTGAAGATGATCATTCACTAAGTGAATAATGGTGCTTACTTTTGAGAAAGAGACCAAATTTGGAGGTGTAGCAAAGCAGAATTTTGGCAATATTTATCATGTATGCATATTATGAAAAACAATATTCACTTATTAACTGAAGTTAAAATTTAATTGTTTGTTTGTTTCCATCTGAGCCACATCAATAGGCCACCTGCAGAAGTGGCTAAATATGCAGTCCTGTACCTGGTCATGTAACTCTCTCCCCACTGAAATACCTCCATCACATGTTGAGTCCAAACTAAGAACTGGTAGAACAGCCAAACAATCAGGAAAATACGAAGAAGGAGGGCATGTAATATAGATACTTCTGGTACTTAGGTACTTACAATCTGCAAATCATTTGTAAAAGATTTTTTCTATTTATAATCTCCAAATCCTGATGAAGATCAGAATCAGTGCCAGCACGCTCTCCCAGGGAGCCCAGAAACTTCCCCCGAAACCCTTCTCTACCCAGGACTCAGTCAGGTGTCAACAGTCCGCTGCAACCGACACGAAGTCTGTTTGCACCCAAGGGTCTTCTTTCCTTTCCTGCTTAGTGCACAGCTACTTCCAAAACTAGTCATCGTCAAAATGTAAAAATAAGTAAGATACTCTTTCTGTTCCTACCTCAGAGCACAACAGGAAAAACAAAGTCAAATTCCCCAAGAAAGTATAAATCTGAGTAAGAACCAATTTGGAATTTTTATTCCCATTTACAAAGAAAGAAAGAAAAACTTATTAAAAATAGAACCAGCATATGATCCCATATTTCCACTTCTAGTTATATATCTAAAGGAAAAAAACACTAATTCAAAAAGATATGTGTACCCCAATTTTCATTGCAGCATTAATTTCAATAGCCAAGATATATATGGAACCAACTTCATTATCCATTGATGGAAGAATGGATAAAGAAACTGTGAAAAACTGGAATTATCTTCTGGCGGGTGGGGCCCTTGTAGTACAGGCTTCCCCTGCTAGGTGAGTGTTCTAGGAACTCATGTGTATCAGTGTACCGACTGGTACTGTTGTGAGAGGCTGTGTTCTGCTTCAGTGCATTTTTTGAAGACTCTTTCAACATATTTGCCCATTTCGTGATTGATTTATGAGTGCACCTGCCCACACTGCACTGACCAAAAATGGCATGACCCTGTACCCAACCCTCCCTATTCACTCAATCTCACTCTGAGTGATGTTTTTGTATTTGTTTGTTTCCCTGGATGAAAAAAGTCTTCATAGGGAAACATTTGGCCAATGTGGAAGAAGTGAAACAAAAAACAGTAGAAGCCCTAAAAGGCATCAAAATCGGCAAGTTCAATAAACTGTTTTGAGCAGTGAAAAAAACATCTTAATAAGTATATTGCATGAAATTGAGAGTACTTTGAAAGTGACTGAAATTTAAACATGTTAAGAGTATACAATTTTTTATAAATAAATTCCTTTTGGGGGGGTTCCACTCATTCATATGTGTGTGTGTATATCAAGATTTATATATATAAATAAATACATATAAATGTATATGATAAGATATATACAAATGACAAGATTTGATTCTTATTTATGGCCAAATCATGTAGTAAGAATTAGATCCTTCCATTTGTGACAATGTAGATGGAACTTCAGGGCATTATGCTAAGTAAAATAAGTCAGACAGAGAAAGACAAATACTGTATGATGTCACTTACAGGTGGAATCTAAAAATTTATGTTCCATTTTTTAAAAAAGGTCATAGATAAAGAGAACAGATTGGAGGTTGCCAGAGATGGGGAGTGGGGTGGGGGTGGGTGAAATGGGTGGAGAGGGCCAAGAGATATAAACTCCCAGTGACAAAACAAGTAAGTCCTGGAGAGGTACACACAGCATGGGGACCGTATCACATATTTGCAAGTTGCTAAGAGACTAAATCTTTGAGGTTCTCATTACAAGAAAAAAATTCTGTAACTATGGTGACAGATGTTAATTAGACTTCTTCTGGTGATCATTTTATGCTATATATAAATATTGAACCATTATGTTGAATACCTGGAACTCATATAATGTTGTATGTCAATTATAGCTCAATTTAAAAAAGAAAAGGAAACAGAGAGGGTAAGTGACTTGCCCAAAGGACACAATCGTCAGTGGCAGCACTGTCACGTGAAGCCGGGTCTCCCTGCTTCTCAGGGTCTGCCGAAATCACGGAGCTGCAGGGCTCTCATTCAGATGGGGAGGTGTGGGGGACAGGTTTCATCTCACACAGGAGGAAGTGTTATCAGCCTGGAGAAACGGAGCTATTAAACAGTCTTCTTTATGCGTCAGAAGTCTTTAGGGGATGAAAGAGGAGGAATTTGATAAGGACCAAGCCACCAATCTTACCCCCAACGGTCTCTCGCCTTCCACCAGTGAGTATTATACTTCTCCAGTATCAGGTATTCCTCTGCTCTCTTTAATGCTAAATCACAGGACTCTCTGGGCAGAAAGTCATACAGCGCCTTGACTTGGATCTTCTCTTTAGCAACCTCGGGGGATGGGAGAGGAGGCAGCGGCTTGCGTTTTGATGGTTGCACATGGCCCCTGTTGGACTGGGAAAACCAAGCAGCGAGTAGTTGCACTACTGTTTTAGCAATGTGTCCTAATAAGAAGAGGCATATCAATGTCTCTGGTTATATTTTGCTTGCTTGTTTTGTGGATTAGGTTCCAAACTGACAATAACCAGAGGGGAGGGAGGAGGGAGATAATGAGGAAAGAAGGGGAAGGGTTGTCAAGGAACTTGAATAAAGGACCCGTGGACAAAGCCAAAGAGGGGAAAGAGTGGGGGTGGGAGGTGGGGGTGGGTCAGGAGGGGGAAAGTGGTGGCAGGAAAATGGAGACAACTTGAACAATAATAAATAGAAGGAGGAGCAGGAGGAGGAGGAGGAGAAAAAAAGGAAGAAGGAGAGGCATAGAGCATATTTGCCTGCTGCCCTCCTGCTCAGCTGTACCAAGGCAGAAGCCAGAGTGCAGTAAACACAGGAAATGACCAACTCTAAAACAACTTTCGCAGCCAGCAACACACTCATTGTCTTACAAATTTTCAAAATCACAGATTCTCTTGTCAGTATTGCATTCGATTTTTTTCAGGTCATAATTTTTAAAACTTGATTTCCTCCCTAATAATTTCACTTTGTCTTTAGGATTCTTCTCTCTCGATAAAAGAAAAGCAGCTCCTTTCTGTCACATGCCGTAAGTTTGGGTTTGGGTTAGCCATGCTTCCTAAGAACACTGCTTCTCCCAACACTGAACTGAAAATTCATCCTGGCCTCAAAATGGCAGTAGCCGGAATGCATTTTTTTTCTAATTCACCGTCTAGTTCCAAATTCTTCCAAAATATAGCAGAGGGAGGACTTTGTTAGCTGATCTTTTTTCTCTTTTGTTTTCTTCTAGAAAATTCATTTACTAAATGTCTATTGGGCACTTACTATGTTCCAAGCATGATATTAGGTTCTGGACATGGTGACAAACAGTATCTCATGGAGCAGACCCTAAGGAAGCAAGCTCCCCCTCTCCCCACCCTCACCCCCCATTGAAATGATACTCACTTGCTTCTTAATTGGCAAGTCACTGAACCACCGACTGCGATGCTGAGTGTATGTTTCTGAAACTTCTTCATCTTTGCTCAAGCTTATTTGTGTTCTCACGTGCCTAACATTAAAAAATAATCATGTTACAAGTAATTATTTTTATTCAAGTTATCTATAAACCCACTAGAATATCACAAAACTCAAACAAAAATCCAGGTCTCTTTTCGAAGGCTTTTTTAAATAACTCCATTTCCTTGGGCACATTCCTTGGGCTCTCAGAACTTGATTTTTCTTACCTGGAAACTAGAGATGCAAAGAGCATATAGAGTTGTTATGCAACAAAATTGAGGAAACATATGTCACATGCCCTGTACAGTATCTGATGAATATTAAGGATACAAAATTATAATCATGATAATCAAAAACTTCCTCTGTGTCAGGCATAGCATTTATTACTTTACATGCATTTCCTCACTTGATGGTATCTGTTGTTTTATGTAGACATGGTATAGTAATTAAGAACATAAATTTGAATCCCAGGTCTACCATTTCACAGTGTGGCCTTGGGCAAGCAATGTAACCTCTCTAAACCTTGATTTCCTCATCTGTAAAATGGGGATTGTAAAATCCATAGGTGGTTTTGAGAGTTGCTTGAGCTAATAAATGAAAACCTCTTAGTGCAGTCCGACATGCAAGACACTCCCATTAAATGTTAGCTGTGACTATTTCACGGTGGCTTGGATTTTATTCTTAGACAGTCATTGCTGGACACGCTGTATGAAACACAGCCATAGTTGTGGGGAGATAATGAATAAGACAGAATTCTTGCCCATAACAGGTAAAATTATGGAGTGGGACGCAGACATAAAAACAGCATTCATGAAATAAATATTAAATAAAGAATAAAATTGCATACTTTGGGAACACAATTGAAGGAGCAATTAAATCCAAGAGGATTAAGAAAGGATCACAGGAGACCTGACATTTGACCTATGGTTTTAAATGAGGAGGCATTCGAGAGGCACAAATGGGAGACGGGTTTCCCGGGGCAGGCAACAGCAGGTGCAAAGAACTTAATCTTTATTTGATTTAAATAAGATAATCTGCTTTTTTTAAAACCATAAGTAAATTCTGAATTTATCAAAATGATGCTTTTGTCTATAACATTCACGTTTCATGGTCAACAGGCAATAAAAAACCTGAATAAATCCATTTCCAATAAGTTGGTCTAGGAAAGTAGACTTACCGCTTCTGCACGGAACAGCAACAGCAACAACAGAAAATCGACTGGATGGTATTATCTGAAAAGCAGAGCATTTTCAACTGTTACAAAACCGTGGGTCCATGGTATCTGAAAGATGAGGCTGGTGGTGCCATTCCAAAGGAGGCAATCCCCAAGGACGGCAGCGAGAGGAATCGTTGTGAAGCACCGACAGGGCCCTGCCCGCTCCCTCCTCCACTAGCAGCGGCCGAAACTCTGCCACTACGGGGAACCTAAGTTACTGGCACCCTGAGCGATGTGGTTTTGCTTCTCAGGCTCTTGTCCCCGGGTCTGGTTTGTGCATTTCCTCAGTCTGAGAACAATGACCGCTGCATTCTACTTTCCCTTGGTCAGGGCTAATGTCAGCTAACGAATGTACAAAAGGATAGCATTCCAAAACAATGTTCTCCCAAAAATTCATTAGCAGTAGTTTTGCATTAGGTCATCACACTTCCTTAAAACATATTTTTAATATAGTAAATAAAATAGTATAAATTAAAAATAAAATAAAATAGATACATTTTCTATATAATAGAATATATTCTATAATAATATAATTTAATGTATTTTATACAAAATATATTTCATATATTTATTGTATTTTTTACATTTTATATTTGTATAACTTTTGGCTTTCAAAGTTCCTGTGGATTAAGTTCAATGCAAGCCAAACATTTAAAGGAAAAACTACATAGCTTAGTAATTTGGGTCAAGCATACACTTTTATTGTCAAGTTTAATCTTTATTTGATTTCAATTAGATCATGTGAATTTTTTTAAACAAGTAAATTTTAAATTTATCAAAACAATGTTTTATGTTCATAGAATTTGCCTCTCACAGTCAGTTCTTTCTTCTGTTCACACCTGAAAAGAAATTGTTATGAAGGAAGTAGAGTGCATTGGACATGAGCATTGGCTTTTTTTTCTTTTTTAAAAAATTCTATTTATTTTATTTTTTTAGACAGAGGGGAAGGGACTGAGAAAGCAAGGAAGAGAAACATCAGTGTGTGGTTGCCTCTCACGCGCATCCCATACGGAGGACCTGGCCTGCAGTCCAGGCATGGGCCCCGACTGGGAAGAGAACAGGTGACCCTTTGGTTCGCAGGCCAGTGCTCAATTCACAAAGCCACACCAGCCACAGCTAGACGTAAGCATTAGCTTTGAGGGTAGACAGATCTGGGTGTGAGTCCTAGCTGCGGGGTTGACTACATCTGGGATAAATTCCTTTATTTCTCTAATTCTTTGTGTTTCTATCTGTAACAATGAGATAATCATATCTACCCTCTTTGAGAAGCCTTACATAACAGAGGTTAACCTCTAATTTTGTGGGTTTGGGCAAGTTACTTAATTGTTCTACACTTAAGTTCCCTTATCTGTAAAATGAGAATAATAGCCTGTTTAGCTTGTAAGATAGTGTGAAGATTGATCAAATCAATTCAGGCGAGGTACCTAGGACAATGCTTCGTACAGAGTGTGAGGGTAATCAGGAAGACCTGTGATTGTTATAGGGTTGTAGAGAAGATTAAATTAGTGTCACCTCTGAAGTCCTGAAACATAGAAGAAGGGCACAAAGTGAAGACACCCAGTAGGGTCCATCCCTCAGCATCAAAGTCCTCTTTGTCCCCACTGCGAAGCACCAACCCAATTTCCTCCTGGTAATCAGGAGGTTCTCTCCAGCTATGCTGACTCTCTCTGTACCTATCGGTCCAGTGACACAGGAATCCCAAAATGGCCAGAGGGCACTCAACCTCCATTATTCCCTAAGAAAAGATTTCTTCTCTTGGGCACTGAAATCTCCAAATCCGAGGGCAGAGGGAAAGAGAACAACAATATTCCAATGAGTTTTTAGGTTGAACGATGAGAGGGGCCTCTCCAAGCTTTCCTCCTTTGTTCCTAGACTGATGCATTCTGGCCAGATATTTGCTGCTGGTCTAAGACACTTATTGTTACTGGACACCACTCCAACTCTGCAAGACGTTCTCTCCTAGATATTATGGTAATTCAGCCATTAGCAGACCCTTCCACTGTTGTATCAAGCCAGCTACTTCTGAACTATGGGACGCATTGTAAGATTTAGAGAACCACTGAGCAAGCATCAACGAAACCAAGAAAAGACTGACTCCACAAAAAGAGATCCCCTTGGAGATAACTCTCCCCACTGCAAGAGTTTCAGATATATTCCGTTCCCCCAGATATCGGTGGCACGGGTCTCCTGATCCTGTTCTTTCAGTGTTCCCAGCCAGTAGGCCAACTTTTTGCCATTGCCCATGAGTCAATGTACATCAATGCTGAGACTGCCATGCCCTGATGAAGTAAAGAGACTGATATACTTAGAGGACTGTATTTCAGCACTATCTTTCAGGCCATCTCTGCGTGGAGGCTAGCTACCCCATTTAATCCCTACAGGTCACCTTTCCAGGGTAGAATAGGGGTGATAAGAACAAAGCAATTCAGCAAAATAATTAATATATATTAGTTCCCTTTCCTTTGACAGAAGTTGACCTTCTAAATCTAGATTCATGTATTAGTTACTTGCCTTTCTCTGATATGGACATAACCATCACTCAGTCTCTGGGCTACAGGCACATTAGTGGACCAGTGGACTGTACTTCTAAAACTGACCATCCTAGTGCAATCCCAGGCAATTACTTATCTTTTTCCCACTGTTGTTTCACCATTCGCCTTGATTTAGTTACTTTCGCTCTTCCTTTTCCTGTACTCAGAAACTGCTCATTTTCCAAGGACCATCCAAAGGTTTATTTCTGGAAACTAAAATAAAATGAATTTAGGTCCCAAAAATCTGCATGACCTTCTGTATTACTAGGTGTTTGGATTTCAACTGCTTCCGACTGTGTGTCAGTTTTCACCTGGTAGCGTCTGTCTGAAAACCGAAGAGGGTGCATTGGCACTGGGGGTCTCTGTCTACTCTGTCAGGAGTGGCTTTGATTTACGTTCATACCAGTTTATTCCAGTGTTGTCTTTCTGCCTTAGAGACATTCGTATCTGTCCAGGCCAGGGGATGCAAATGAAATACAGATCACACAAATGAGCGAAGCAGGCCAAAGTATCGTGTAGATTGAGGCAAAATGCTATGCCAAAGCCCCATGTGAAGGCTTTGGAATTCGATTTTTTAAGGATTTTATTTATTTGTTTTTAGAGAGATGGGAAGGGAGGTAGAAACAGAGGGAGAGAAACATCAATGTATGAGAGATACATCGATAGGTTGCCTCTCACACACCCCCAACTGGGAACCTGGCCCACAACACAGGCATGTGCTCTGACTGGGAATCAAACTAGCAACCTTTTGGTTCGCAGGCCAGCACTCAATCCACTGAACCACACCAGCCAGGGCTCAAATACAAAATTTTAAAAATACTCCCTCCCTTTCCCACATCACCGTTTTTCTTTTTCTACTGGACCATTCCCATCAGCAAACAACTATGCTGTTACTTCACCCATTGAAAACAAAACAAAACAAACCACTCTTGACCTTATTTCTTCCTTCAGCTTTGCTCCCCATTTATATACAGTCTAGAAATGAGTAGTCTTAATTGCTGTCTCCAATCCTTCCCTTCCCACTGTCTCTGAACCTATTCAAGTTTTTGTCCCCACTCCTTCCCCCACACTGCTCTCACTAGGGCCATCAGTAACCACCACGCCGCTGCATGCAATGGCCAAGTCTAAGTCTGAAACTTACTTTACCTCTCCGTAGCATCTGACACCACGTTGGTTTCCCCTCTTCTCAGTCTTCCTTGCTGCTTTCTTCTTGTCCTTCTTAACCTCTTAGACTGGGTGTGATGCTGGGCTGTCCCAAAGCCTTGAACTTCTTCTCTATTCTCTGTCCCATTCACTCTATTGATTGTCTCATTGTTTGTGGTGACTGAAAACTGTCAGGTAGATTACCCACTGTACACCTGAAATGTATATATCCTATTCACCAATGTCACTCCAGTAAATTCAATTACAAATTTTTTATTTTAAAAAAATGTTTAAAATCTATGTGTTGAGGACACTTAAATATATACTTCTAACCCAGTTCTAATGAACTCCAGACTTACGTATCCAAATGCAATTTGAAATTTTCCACTGGGATGTCTAGTAGACACTTCGTATTAACAAGAAGAAATCTCATCTGAACTCCTTCTCTTCCTTCTCCTCCAAATGTGCTCTACTTGCCGTTTGCCAGCTTGTCAATAGCTAGTCCATGTTCCCAGGTGCTCCAGCCAGCAAATCAACCTGTCACCTTTGACTCCTCTTTCTCACACCCCAAATCAACCTGTCAGGAAAGTATGCTGACTCTGCCTTAAAAATGTACCCAAGCGTTTCAGTTCGTAATGATGAAAAGTTCTGGAGATGAGTGGTGACGATGGCTGTACCGCCTACAGCCATCATACACCACTGGGCTGTATTCTTACAACTGGTTAAAATGGCAAATTTCATGCTTTAATTTTTTTGTTTTATTTATATATTTGAATATTCATTTCATCTACGTTTTATTTCACACGATTTAAAACACACACAGAATCTTACTGCTTTTCCCCACCCTTCTGTTACCGCCATAGTCTAAGCCCCGGCCAGCTCATCTGGACTATACCAACAGCCTCCTAATTTCTCTTCCTGCTTCTGCCCAGAAGCCCCTCTGGTTTATTCTCAACACCATGAGCAAAGTGGTTAATTTACAACCCAGATAGGATCATGGTGCTCCTCACGTCCACACCTCACACTGGCTCCCCCTTCACTCAAGTTCTAGCCACATTCTCACAATAGCACGTAAGAGCCCCTGTGGTCTAGCTCCTGTGGCCTCTCGCTTCTCTCCCATGTGCCGCTGCTCATTTCCTCCGGCCGCACTGCCATGCTTCGGGCACGCACCGGCCTGCTCTCCCCGTGGGCTCTCTGCTTCTGTTCTCCTAGAGCGCTGCTCCCCCAGGTCTCAACCTCCTTCAGTCCGCTCCTTCAAGTCTGCTCAAATCTCTCCTTCTCGAACACCCTGGATGATTATTATTGCCACTTCACTCTTTAACTTTGGCATTACTTACTGTGCTTTACATTTTCTTTTCTTTTTTTAAATAGCATTCTCACTTTCTAATGTATTCTGTCATTCATTTACCAACTTTTTTCACTGTTGGTCCCTCCTACTAGAAAGTAAACAGTGACATTTGCCTATTTTGTTCACAGTTGTAGCCCAGGAGGTTAGAAGAGTGTTGGACACAAAAATATACTCAACAAATGTTTCTTAAGTTAATGAATATATGAATGAACTGGTTCGAAGGAGCATCAAATTATAACCTTGTCAGAGTACCCATTTGTCTTGATTCAGTCCTAATGAGAAAATGAAACCTGTATTTGGATGTAGAATGAGATTACAAAACTCCCTGAAATAAGGGAAGATAGACCCCAACTGGCTATGTGGTAGGGAGTCTTAGTAGAATCTGAAGACAGAAAACAATTTGGCCACAGGTCAATGCAGAGTGAAGCCTGTATTCAGCCTAGAAACCTTTATAAGATGGTCCAGCCAGGGGAACAGTGATCACCTTTGGCCTCGTGTCTTAAGATAAACTAAAACCATTTATAGATGATCCCAATTTACAATAATTCAACTTGCAATATTTCAAGATGATAATGGTGCAAAATCACTGAGTAGAAACCACACTTTGAATGTTGATCTCTTCCTGAGCTTGCAATATGTGGTGTGATACTCTCTCGTGATGCTGGGCAGCCGCAGAGAGCCACAGCCCCCAGACAGCCACACGATCAAAACACAACCAATATTCTACAGTGTCCTGAGTTGCCAGCTTTTTTTTTTTTTTTTTGATCTTGTGTTCCAAGCACAGATGATAGTCTAAGCTATGATGTTTGGTAAGTTAGGTGGGTTCAGTATATTTTCAACTTATAATATTTTCAAAGTTCAATATCAGGACATAACACCATCATAAGATGAGGAGCATCTATAATAGCTTCCAGGCCAAAAAAAGTGTCCATAATGGGCACTTTACTCCTTGAATACTCGCTGGCATGTTTTATTATTCTCTATTTATTTTTCCGTATGCTTGAAATACTTGAAAAACTAAAATTTATAGATTCCGAAAAAGGAAAATCCCCAGAAAACCAGGCAGGATTGTGGCTTAGAAAGTTGGGAGCCTCTTTTAGGATTAATAACTTTTCACATGTACATGATTTTTAGTGATGGATACAAAAGGCTTTTAAATTCTTTATTTCAGCCACTGTCTTACCTTTTGCCCAACCAGAATTACCATCTTCCTCACTAGTCTCAGTAAGAAAACTATTCTGTCGCTTTTTCTTTCCAATTTCCCCATGTCTGTGTGTGTATGAGTCCACCATAGAAATCTTGGATTCTTTCTGAGCCCCGTCCTTTATATCCAATCTGCCATTAATCTGTTCAAACTGTTCGGCATTTTACTTTGTACTTCCCCTGATACCAAGCCCTCATTAGCCCACACCTGTACTTCTGTATTAATTTATTTAATCCCCACCATGACTCTGTGAAGTAGAGGCTCCTTTACAGGTGATGAATTTCAACCACAAAGAGGATCTTCCTTGCTGAGGGTCTAGGGCTTGTGAGTGCAGGGCCAGGACTGGATCCCAGGCAGGCTGACTCCAGAGTCTCTGCTCTTAATCACCGTGCAACCAGTGTTTGCTCCGTGACTGAATGAACTGGCTAGATTCCCTGCCTCTGAGCCCTCTCTCCTTCAATCCATCGTATAGTATGCATTCATTTCCTTAAAGGTCTGTCTCAGCTAAAGGCTCTACCTCTTCAGCACCTTAAAAAAACCTCTTAACCACGTATGGCAACTAGAGTGTACCTCCCCTTACTTTCAAGGCCTTCCACCGTGCGGTCCACTCTACTCCGACTCTCAGTATTCACCGGTTCCTGCTGCACCAGCTTCTTCCGCTTGCTCTGCTCTCACAGACACCTTGCCTGCCTCCGAGTGAAAAAACAAACAAACAAAAAACCGCCCCCCAAAACCAACAAAAAACCACATTGCAATCCACTCCCAGCTTATCTTCCCTTGGGCTCCCTGAGAATACATGCTCTGTCCTGCACTGTGGCACTGAACTAGATGGTCATTAAAATCTCTTCGTGTGGGTTTCAGCTCTCATAGTGTTTCTCGAAGGCACCACCATTGCCATTTGAAGTCGGATTAGTCTTTGATGTGGAGCCTGCTCTGTGTATTGTAGGTTTAGAAGCAGCACTGGCCGCTCTGCACTACAGGCCAACAGCAACACCTCCCACCCTCTGACACCCACCCCCTCGCCTCTCAGCTGTGAAAACCAAAATGTTTCCAGGTACTGTCAAATGTCCTCTAGAGGCAACATCACCCCTCACTGGGAACCGCTGATCTAGACTGTGAGCTCTCCAACTTCTAGGACTGCATCTCCTGCATTTTTGTCTTCT